>PVJC01005678.1:0-12500 GCA_004026665.1 Murina feae
TTCCTAAACTGAGTCCGGAGGCTGCTTATGGGAGTGGCCACCCAATGGCCTCCCAGGAGGGAGCCTCCTGCCCGACAGGCTGGTCCCACCCTCGGAGGCTTCGGCCTGGGAAGGCATCGGCCGGCTCAGAGCGCCGGATGCCTTCCCAGGTGGGAGGCTCCCAAGATGGCGGAGGCCGCAGCCCCAGAGAAGCCGCACACGGGGGCTGCGGCCTCCGCCATCTTGGCTAGGCTAATTTGCATACAGTCACTCTGATTGGCTGGTGGGCGTGGCTTAGGCCGTCCCGAAGAAATGGTTAATTTTAATATTATGCTTTTATTAGTTAAGATAAGATACGTGCAGTGTGCATAGGGATTTGTTCATAGGTGTTTTGTGTTTTTTTTTTTAACTATAGTCCAACCCTCCAAGGGTCCGAGGGACAGTGAACTGGCCCCTGCTTAAAAAGTTTGAGAACCTCTGCAGAAAATATACTGTGTGACCACAATCGGAAAAAGAAACGTGCCCATTATAATTTGACTCTGCTTTAGGATGTCGGCAAGCACTAAGATTTCCTGTGCTCTGGTTGGTGTGGGTACTTACAAATTTCTCAAGTGAAGATGCAACACAGTTGTTTTTTAGTCAATAAGTCAGTTTAATAATGCAGCTGGTCCTCCGTTTGTGTTGTGCTATATACTGCTGCTGAAGATGGGCTGTAAGACTAAATGACTAAACTACAGTATACAGGTCAACGACTACTCTGCATTTCCTTCTGGTGACAGCTTGCCAGATTCAATGGATAGAGACGATTTCCATTCATTTAAGTTGAATAAACATTTTTTTGAGCACCCACTATGTGCAACATACTCTGCTGGAAAATTGTAGATAATCTGTATCTACAAAGAGGTATAACTATAACAAAGGGTTGGATATGTGTATAAGCAGAGACAATAAGCAAAGGAATGAAGAGGTTTATAACCGAATTGTGAATTTGAAGACTTGAGTATGCACATGAACAACAGGAAGCAGAAAAGTGTGCGGGAGGCTGTGCCCTTGAGTTGGGCTACACAAGAAATAGACTTTTAGGCTGAACTTTATGAAATTATTGATATTTAATTGTTTTTGCTTACAAAATAGCAATCACATTTTTCAACTTAAAGTTAAGCAGAGATAAGTAATGAGTATACATTTTAAAAATTCACCAAGTATTTGGGGATTATTAGCAAGACCCTCAAGGGCATACATCCTACCTTTAAAAAGACTTGCCTCTTTTCTTTTTTGCTACTCAAATCTACTGGAAATGAAAGATTTTTTCCACTATATTTACTTTTAATATATGTTTTTCTTTAAAATGACATAAACTAAAAATTAAAAATAAACAAAATTTTCAGAGATCAAGTCTTTATGCATGCAGCCATTGCTACTATAATACAAGCATATTAATCACAATGAAGACTATAGATAAATTTATTTTTAATAGCTTTCACTTTCTAATAGCCAAATATTTTAGATTTGCTTCCCCTCCTCATTGAGCAATTAAAACAACAAATATAAAGGTTTATCAAAGTTGTGTATATTATGGAGTCATTATTTTAATTTTTATAATTTTTAAATATGTTTTTATTGATTTTAAAGAGAGGAAAGAAAAAGGATAGAGAGTTAGAAACATGGATGAGAGAGAAACAATGATCGGCTGCCTCCTGCACACTCCCTACCCCACGCATAAACCCTGACTAGGAATCAAACAGATGACCTCCTGAATCATGGGTCAGTGCTCAACCACTGAGCCACACCAGCCAAGGCCAGAATGCACTTTTCCTCAACTCTGCATAATAAACATGTTCATATATTTCAAAACCTACCTGAAGTGACAATCCCCTCCATAGAGCAGTGACTGATGATGTTTCCAGAATTTATCTCACTTCTTTAATTGCACTTTGTCTACTATGGTATGGATCACATTCTGCCTTGTGTACAGTATGCATCTTTCTCTATTAAAACTGAAAAACTCTATGAAAACAGGAACCTATTTCCACATCAGATCCTAGCTTAGTGGTTTACACATAATGTCTATTGAACTGATTTTATTTCACTTCTGATTTTGTTCATAATTAAAATTTTATCCTTCTAGAAGTTCTTTAAGTCGCTGACTTTGTATCTCGATTTCAGAAAATAGCAACAGACTTTACATCCCGCCATCACAAAATACTTTCTATCCAATTATCTAAAGAAATTCCAAATAGCTGTCTAATTCTCCCAAGTGTAAATTATATCAAATTAGGAGGTGGCTATGCTGTCTTTAAGCAGGAAATATAAATTACTGCTTTTCCGTAGTAAATAATAAGTAGTGGATTAAAAGGAATAGTTGAATTATAAATTTTTAGTTTCAAGGACAGAAAAATTGTTATACTGTTTGAAATAAGTTTCTGGATCCTAGTTTGAAAGGCTATCCATTATTTGCCAAATGGATAATTTGCTTCAAAATTAAAGATGAAGTTATTTCCACACCCACTTAAAAGGAATGTGACATATTTTATCAGGTTTAGAAGAACTATTAATGTGACTATTAAAGGAAACATGTTTACCATTTATACGTGCCCTTCTGTGCCAATGTGTACTCTTTTGGAATAATACGGTTGCCTGGTATGTGTTAGTTGCTCAATAAAAAAAATGAATGAGGAGATTGTCCAATCCAAACTTCATAGACTCCTGCCATAGATATATTAAAACTAAGTCTACTTATTATCCTTTATTTAAGAGCTCACAAATGAGACAATAAAAAAATCAATGACTCCACTAGTTTCCTTTTTCTTCCTTATTCATATTAAAAGCAAACAAGTCTAGTAAGTCCTCCATGTTTCAAATATTAACATCTGTTTTGCTCCTATAAACAATCAATTCCATTTTTTAAATAATTTCTACTTTACTTATTTTTAGGGGTTCTACTAAGGACTGCAGTTTAATATGCAAAATGCCTTAAATCAGTGGTTCTCAACCTATGGGTTGTGACCCAAACAACCCTTTCACAGGGGTCACCTAAATACATCCTGCATATCAGATATTTATATTACGATTCATAACAGTAGCAAAATTACAGTTATGAAGTAGCAATGAAAATAATTTTATGTTTGGGGGTCATCACAATATGAGGAGCTGTGTTAAAGGGTCGCGGCATTAGGAAGGTTGAGAACCACTGTCTTAAATCATACACATGTGTGTGTGTGTGTGTGTGTGTGTGTGTGTTGCCGGGGGGGGGGGGGGGGATGGCATGATGAATATTTGAACCATCAAGCATAGATCTTCAAACCCAGAAAGAGATTTATCATCTGCATAGTCAAGAATTTCTTATTTGTCCATCAAAACTTGCTCTTACTTTACTGTCTTTAATAATAAACATTGGAATTCTTCTTAGAAGCAAATAATAAATAATCTCTGCCTGCTATTAGCTCTTCTGTTGTTACTTAATTGCTACTTCTCTTAGTACACTTCTGGCTGGCAATCATGTAGTTAGTTATTCAAGAACATATTGTTCCCATGCTGGACTGCAGGTTCTTAGATAGATGTTTAGACGCTCCTACCAGGCCTTATATATAGAAGGTATACAGTAAACTTTGAATTAATTATTGGCAATAGGAGACAATGGTAGTATGTTACTGGCTTTTTCTGTCAAGTGAGATTGATGTTCTTTATGTCATTTACAGATACGAAGAATTTTACTCAATTCATATTAAAAGGAATTTTTGACAGAAAAATGTATTATCTATCAGGCTTATATATATATACTAGGGGCCCAGTTCACAAAATTTTGTGCACTCGGGAGGTACCTCAGTCCAGCCTGTGCCCTCTCGTAGTTTGGGACCCCTTGGGAGATGTCCACCTGCTGGTGTGCCTAGCCAGCCTGGATGACAGGCTGATGGCTGTTTGCAGGCTGGCCAAGCCCCCTAGTGTGGACCCTCACCCCATTGGAGTGTGGCTAGCTTGGGTGATGGGCTGAGGGCCATTATCAGGCTGTCCACAGTCCATTCAGGGTTCAGGTCTCTACTGGGGAACCTGGACAGCCTGGGTGAGGGGCAGAGGGCTATTTTCAGGCTTTTAGGCTGCCCACAGCTCCCATTGACCCAATGTCCCAGCAAGGCTGGCTGGAATCAGGTTTCTGGGGCTTATTTATCTTCTATAATTGAAACAATGTTGCCTTAGTAGAAGCCCAGCCAGCCTAGGCAGGCAGTTTCCTCCATCATTGGTGCAACAGAAGCCTCTTGTTTGCTTCAGCTCTGTGGCTTCTATAACTGCAACTATGTTGCCTTGAGCAGAGAGAGGCCCAGGGGGCCTAGACAGTTTACTCCTGGTGCAATGGAAGCCTCCTGTTTGATCTAGTTCCATGGTGGTTGGCCTCCATCTTGGCTGGGTTAATTTGCATGCAGCTACTCTGATTGGCTTGGCTGGTGGGCATGGCTTAGGTGTCCTGGAGAAAAGGTCAATTTCAATATTACTCTTTTATTAGACTAGATACTAGAGGCCTGGTACACGACATTCATGTACTGGGGGGCGAGCTTATCCCTCAGCCCGGCCTGCACCCTTTCACAGTCTGGGAGCTATCAGTTGGATATCCTTAGCGCTGCTGTGGAGGCGGGCTGCTGTGGCTGAGTGGCGTGCCCCCTGTGGGAGAGAACTGATCACCAGGGGACAGCACCTGCATTGAGTGGCTGCCCCCTGGTGGTCAGTGTGCATCATAGTGGCAGGTCATTCCTCCATTCAGTCTATTTGCATATTACACCTTTTATTATATAGGATTGTTTGTTTTTTAAAATTTGTATTTTTTAGTCTCCTTTGAGTTAATCTACTTACATTTTCTCCAACACAAAATATATTATTTGACTGAATAAGCTTAATATGTATAACAGATACTATATAGTCCTGGACCATTCAGTGCATGTATGTTAATGATTTTAATGACAAGGTAATGATGAGGCCTGGGATTGATGGGTGAGGAAAGTAAGTGTAGGGCTTCTCTATAGAGCATTTCAATGATGGCCATTCTACTTTGAAGTGTACTTTTTGTGAGAAGGGTTAAAATATTTTTAGAGCTAGTTAAGCTCATACAATATTTAAAACTTAATTCATGTATTTATCCCATACCTTCTTCCATAAATGACTTAAGGTTGCGATTACATCCTGACTGTCTCTACCGTTTATTGACTACTTATGACCTAGGTCCTGTTCCAAGTAGTTTTCATATGTAAATAATCATTTAATCCTCATAAAAACTGTTTAAAGTAGGCCCTTTATTATTCTTGCTCTTAGAGTAAAGGAAGAGTGACAGAGACCTTTAGTAACTTCCCTCAGGCCACATAGCTAAGAGCAAAGGAGCCAAGATTCAAACCCAAGCATTTTATCCTCAAAGCCTGCTATATTCTTCAACAATGTGTTAGCTGTGTGACCGAAGCGCATGATCTCTAAACTCTTCAGTGGTATTTACACTACACTTACAGGTTAATAAAAATATTAAATACATAAACTTTATTGTATTAAATCACACCCTGGTAACTAAAGTCTATATTATTCTACTGGAAAAGAAGATATTCTACTGGAAGAACTGGTGAGCACTCAGTAGAGAGGGAGTTTATTTAAATGGATTTCTTGTATTTGAATTGTCAGAGAGTTTTCTTTGGTGAAGGGGAGCATTTTTCCTAGAAGAAAATCTAATTATCCTTGTAACACATGGTACCTTGAAGAATTTGGAAGAATGAAAACTCTAGAGATAGCCACTTTTTTCCTGGAAATAAATTAGATGACCTTCATATTCCATAATGGGGACAAGAAGGAAAAGACCCTGCTAATGACCACAGAAGAGACTAATTTCCCATTCATCCTGCAACCCACCGAAGGCATGTTTTCTTTGTGCTCCGTTTCTTTTGAGTTGGTGTACGACGGGAAAAGGGAAAGCATGGAGTCCTTTGAGATTCAAAAATGAGAAACATAATGTACATAGAGATAATCATGGTAGAATTTTATTTTTAATGAAAAGTCTTTCACTTATTTATAGTCATGTTTAGTTGGGATGCTTAAACTTCTCTTCCTACTTTTTCTCTTTCTTAAACACTGTTTTGATGGCAATCAGATATTGAAACCTGAGCATTAATAATTATTGGCTTTGATCTTAGCTTATTATAGTAAAGAAATTTTATTTACATCTGTCCCAGGTCTGATACCTTGTTCACAGACTAATCTGATGGATAGGATCCCAAGAATACTTAATTTCAGAATTTTTTAAAGAATTAATGCAAATGAAACTATGACTTGATTGCACATCATTTATTCAGTCAACATGTACTTACTAGGTGCTTCTATGTGTATAGCTCTCCTAATCTGTAACGTTCATAGCCTAGTTGGCAAGACACAATCCAGCCACCACTAGAAAGTTCAGTACAGTACTCATGATTAAGGGGACACAGGATAGCAGGAATAACTGTCCAAAAGACAGTGTACTTACCATACCACTTGCAAAGTCACTCATTTTCTTATCTATAGAATAGGACATTGAATGAAATTATGTTTGATACCATGTTAGATTCAAAGATTTCAAAGTATTGAGTATCAGAATGATCAAGAAAAAATGCTTTTAGTATGTCAAAGTAGCAGATCAGTGCAAGCTGGACAGGCCAAACAAAACCCCCTTTAGAAGTAGATGAGATATAAGTTGGTCTGGCTCTTAAATGGCAGACAGGGTATGCATCGATGGTACAAGTACCAGAAGGGAATTCCAGGTTCTGTGAACACACAGAGGGTTGAAGAGGGAAGCACAGATGCAGTAAACATGAAATATCTTGGAGTAGGAGCTGAACATGATGTTTTAAGGATGATATTTTGAGTCTGAAATTTAAGTTACTTAGAAACACTGATATACATGGGTAGTTTGAGTCCTAGCTATTAAGAATGGCTGAAGGGTTAAGGTTTTAACTTAATCCTGTGTCATCCCCTGCGTCTCACTTCAGATGGATTTTTTTTTTTGCAAAGCAGTGAAATAATGAAATAAATAAATATTGTGCATACTAAAATTCTCTGAGAATGCCCCTGAACATACCTTTATAGATACCCTTTTAAAAATTATCTCTGTGTGTTTTAAAAATAAATTGTTTGTTATTTCTCTTTATCCACTTTGAGACTTTCCCACAAGATATTTATGCAAATAAAATACAGACAAGAAAGGTAAACATAAATGCATCAGATACTCATAACCTGGCAGTGTTCCAGCTGAGGGGACAGTGAAGCTGAAGAGGGGATAAGGAAATTGAGTCAGAGCAGGGAAACCTCTTAGGTTTTCTCAGTGTCCTGAGGACATTAAGACACACCAACTATGTGAGCGGTCAAATCTAAATTATAAGATGCCCAAACTAATGATAATTGGTCTGAGTGCACTCCCATAAAACAGTGGCAAATATTTGTGTATATCTTGCCAGCTTCTTAATATCTGTTTTAAAATATTCAACCATTTAACCTTGAAAGTTTTGATTATTCATGTGTCATGTATGTTACCTAATTAGGAAAAAAAGTGCTGTTGTATTAACATTAAGAGTTTATTCTAATTATTTTCATAAGTTAGAGTTTTTCATTCACTCAAATGTTCTGAGCCCCAGAGTGAACCATCCACACACAAAACCACACACACACATTCGTAGACACCATCTGACCCCCTGCCTACCACTATAGTATGTATTTTCCTAATTGCATCTTTCAAGTTTTCTAAAATTATAAAATTCAACTCATAGCAATTATTAAATCAAAATGTCATTTTTAAGAATAAGAGTCATTAAGTGCATATGAACTTTCATAAGTAATCTTATTAGAAGGTTTGATTTTCTATATCTTAGTGAGTGCTTTGGGAAAATTGACATTACACATTTAATAAATGTGTACAGTTCTGGACATGTCTACATGATACCACAATAACCAGGTGGTTCATCAGTCATTTTACTGAAACTCTTGGTTACTTCGGTGAAACATTTAGTCAAAGGAGTTGAATTCAGTTGGTAGATATTTTAGTTAAAATAGTTTCTTTTGTCTTTAAAATGATCCTCAAAAACAGATTTTATAATTTCAGGCTTTTACTATTCTGAAATCATCTGTGTACACACACACACACACACACACATTCACAGACACCACCTGAGTCCCTGCCTACCACTGTGGTATGTATTTTCCTAATTGCATCTTTCAAGTTTTCTAATTAACTGTGTAATCTTTAATTAGTTTATTCATCATGTAAAATAGTATCTACAAATTAGTCATGTGCATATATTAGATGTTTTACTTTATAATTTTATAAACTATTCTTTAATCAATAACAGTTTTTTGGGGTACTACAATTTTATTTAGTAACTAGAGGCCTGGTGCATGAATTTGTACATGGGTGGGGTCTGGCTGGCATGCCCTGATTGGGAGGTGGGGAGGGGGGGGATGATCAGGCATGGGGCTGGCCAGGGGGAGGGGCTGTGGGTGGTTGGCCAGCTGGTCCCACCCCCTGATTGAACTCCCAGTGGAACTCCTAGTTGAACTCATGGTCAAGAGGACAATTTACATATTAGCATTTTATTATATAGGAATAGAAGCCCAGTGCACAAAAATTTGTGCACTCAGGGGTGGTCCCTCAGCCTGGCCTGTGCCCTCTCGCAGTCTGGGTCCCATCGGGAGATGTCCACCTGCTGGATTAGGCCTGCTCCCCAAGAGATCAGGCCTAAGCTGGCAGCCAGACATCCCTCTGGCAGCCCAGGAGCCCTCAAGGGATGTCCACTTGCCAGTGGGGAGCAGACCTAAACTGCAGTCGGACATCCTTAGCGCTGCTGGGGAGGCAGGAGAGGCTCCCACCACTACCACTGTACTGGCAGCCATCAGCCTGGCTTGTGGCTGAGCAGAGCTCCCCCTGTGGGAGTGCACTGACCACCAGGTGCAGCTTCTGCATTGAGCATCTGCCCCCTGGTGGTCAGTGTGTGTCATAGTGACCAGTCATTCCCAGTCATTCTGTTAGAGTCAATTTGCATATTACCCTTTTATTATATAGGATAGAGGCCTAGTGCATGGGTGGGGGCTGCTTGTTTGCCCTGAAGGGTGTCCCAGATCAGGGTGGAGTTCCCGCTGGGGTGCTGACCAACCTGGGTGAGGGGCTGATGGCTGTTTGCAGTGAGGCTGGCTGGCTGGAAGCAAGTATCTGGGATTTATTTATCTCCTATAATTGAAACTTTGTTTTAACCGGAGCCCAGGTCAGGTTGCCCCTGACAACCGAGGCTCCTGGCACTTCCTTACGCCCAAGCTGGTTGGAAGCAGGTATCTGGGGTTTATTTATCTTCTATAATTGAAACTTTGTTGCCTTGAGCAGAGGCCATAGCTGGCCAAGGCAGGTGGGAACCTTAGCTTCCTTCATTACCAGGGCAAGCCTCCTGCTTGTTCCAGCTCAGTGGCTGCCGACCACCATCTTGGCTGGGTTAATTTGCATATAGTTGCTCTGATTGGCTGGTGGGCATGGTGATTGGCTAGTGGGTGTGGCTTAGGTGCAGCAGAGTGACACCAATTTGCATATTACTTTTATTAGATAAGATTTCTCTTGTAGGATAATAAATAGTTTTTTTGGAAATTTAAAACAACAGTGGTTTTCCTTACAATAATAGTACAGTGCTGTGGATTTAATGCAACTTTTTATACATGTAAAACTTAAGCACAATAAATTCTGTTTCATTAAATATCAATGACAGACCCTCTTCTTGAGTTTCTATTTGTATTGATTACAATAGAATTTCATGATTGACCCCACTGAGTGCAGTAATCTATAATAATCTATAATAATAAAAGCATAATATGCTAATTAGACCAGTCAGCCAATGACCTCCTGGAGATCATTCTGGATGAAGCCAGAGCAGCAGTGGTAGAGGCAGAAGTGGTTAGGGGTGATCAGGGAGGCAGGTGAGCTGTTAGGGCTTATCAGACAGGCAGATGAGTGCTTAGGGGTGATTAGACAGGCAGGTGAGTGGTTAGGGGTGATCAGACAGGCAGACAAGAAGTTAGAGGCATTATGTAGGCAGGTGAGTGGTTAGGGGAGATGAGGCAGGCAGGCAAGTGGTTAGGAGCCACCAGTCCTGGATTGTGAGAGGGATGTCTGACTGTCAGGTTAGGCCTGATCCCTCAGGGATCCCTGTGGGATTGGGCCTCAAACGTCAGTTGGACAGCCCCCAAGGGGTCTTGAATTGCCATAGGGTGCAGGTCAGGCTGAGGGACCTCCTCCCAAGTACAAATTTCATGCACTGGGCCTCTAATGAGCTTATAAAGGCTACTTCCCATAGTTTCCAACCTTTGGGAGTAACCTATGCTTAGAAGTGAGAACTTAGAGTTGATCATAGCTTTATATAGTGGAGACATTAGGGAAATTTCAGAATTCTTTGCTCATGCATGCAAAATGTGAGAATAGTTACAGGACCATCACCTTGAATTGGCTTTCTGAACTGTCTTTCTGCTATTCTTTATAAACCCAAGTACTTCTCTGGAGGTAGTTAGACAAAAGATCAGAACAAGGGTGGTGGGTCAGGTACAGAAAGTCACCAGGGTGGAAAGCTTTGGGTGCCTAGCGACTGGCAAAACTGGGAAAATAGGGATCTTGCCCCCAGAGTAACCTTTCCTCCCTTAGTATATCATTGCTCAAGGAGTTTAGACTTCCTGAGCTTCCATATAGCTAGCTGGTCATGCAGCTTAGACCCCTGCCCTTTCATATCACTGATCATGTGGTGTGGCCCCTCCTCTGACCTTTTCCTCTCTGGTGTTGCTGGACATGCAATAGACCCCCTTAGAGAAGGAACGAGGGGCCAAAGAGTGGCCTCATGCAACTCCCATGCAGGCCTTGGCTTGACCATTCCCATAATATTAACCCCAAGGGTTAACATCGAGGCCTCAGTTGTGTTGCAGCATTAGGCCCAGAAAAGCCGCAAAACCAGGCAAGTGTGCCATGGCTGATCTCAGGACCAGCTGCATTGACGATGACCCGCTGCCCTGGTGCCAACCAGCCAGTGTCCTGCCATTGGAGATCGTGTTCTTTTACAGAGTCTCGAGGAAAGCATTTCAAGAGAAAATGCTTGGGAGGTTGCGGCGTGATAGAATGTGTGTGGGTGGAAATAGCAGGCTGTTCCCGGGTTTCCAATGCCTCATCTCTGTCCATCCTGCGGTGGAAAACTCCAATCTTGTATTCATGGGGCAGAATTAGGACCACTGTCCACAGATCTTGTGCCATATTGCACCCTAGTCCTTTGGAGCCTGCAAGGTCTGCCGCAGCCCCAGGCAGCTGCTAGACACATATGGCTGCTCTGAAATATATGAAATGCAAGAGCATATGGGGTGAGCACATGCTGCTGACTGATGAGAGAGAGAGAAAAAGAGAGAGAGAGAGAATGAATGTCTTTGTTGAGCAGGTTTGGGAAGGACCAGGAACTTCTTCAAACTAACCAATCAACTTCCCAAGCTTTCATGGGCATTTGATGGGTCCAAACCCTAACCAATTATTATTATTACTAGGGGCCCAGTGCACAAAAATTTGTCCATTCAGGAGTTCCATCAGCCCGACCTGTGCCTTCTTGCAGTCTGGGACCCCTCTGGGGATGTCTATCTGCTGGTGTGCCTGATCAGCCTGGGCGAGGGGCTGATGGCTGTTTGCAGGCTGCCCACAGTTCCTTCAGGTTTTGGGTCCCTACTAGGGTACCTGGACAGCCTGGGTAAGGGGCTGAAGGCTGTCTGCAGGCTGGCCAAACCCCCCAGTGGTGTCCCTCACCCCATTTGGGTGTGGCCAGCTTGGATGAGGAGCTGAGGGGTGTTTTCAGGTTGCCACAGTCCCTTCAGGTTTTGGGCCTTTACTGGGGTACCTGGCCAGCCTGGGTGAAGGGATGATGGCTGTTTGCAGGCTGGCCAAGCCCCTCAGTGGCGTCCCTCACCCCATTGGGGTGTGGCCAGCCTGGGTAACGGGCTGAGGGATGCTTTCAGACTTTCAGGCTGCCCACTGCTCCCATTGACCCAATGTCCCAGCAAGGCTGGCTGGAAGCAGGTTTCTGGAGTTTATTTATCTTCTATAATTGATACACTGTTCCTTTAAGCCGGGGCCTAGGCAGTTAAGAAAACCTCCTCTCTGCTTCAGCTCTGCCTTCTATGATAAAACAATGTTTCCCTTAGAAGTCAGGCCCAGCCTGCTGTTTGCTTCAGCTCCTGAGGCTTCTAGGATTGAAACAATGTTGCAAATATGTTGTTCCCTGGAGCAGAGAGAAGCCCAGGTGGCCGGCAAACAGTTTCACTCCTGCTGCAATGGAAACTGCCTGTTTACTCAGTTCCCTGAGTACTGGCCTCCATCTTGGCTGGGTTAATTTGCATACAGTCGCTCTGATTGGCTGGTGGGCGTGGCTTAGACATCCCGAAGGGATGGTCAATTTGCATATTATGCTTTTATTATATAGGTTTTTTGTTGGTTTTTTTTTACATTTTCCAGGGTTGTGTCTCTTATCCAA
>PVJC01005678.1:17500-58106 GCA_004026665.1 Murina feae
GTCACAGAGTAATCTTCTGAGACCAAAAGTCCATGTAAATGCAACGAAGATTTGCTTTCACTAAAGACAGAGGTGAGGACAAAATCCACAGTGGAAGTTATGATGTGCTAGAAAGCAACAAATGTGGATCACTGACCAAAAGGACGATGTACTTGATGCAAATGCAGATTGCGTATTGTGATATATATATAGTACACTGTGCTTTTGTTTTCCCCAATCCAGTCACTTATTTTTGGTGGTGAATACATGTTGTTAGATGTCTTGTATGGTCTGAACCTTTGTTGTGTACTATTTTTATAGACTTAAGTTATAACGAGAAAAAAAAACAAAAACAAAAAATAGGAACCAAACATTAAAGGTCTAGTAAAGCCAAAAATTAATTTCCTATTGATTTTAAAGGGATCTAGCTGAGTTTTTACACTGAAAGCAAAGATTATAGCAATTGTAGTCCATGGTATTTATTTTCAGTCAAACCAAAGTTACATATAATTCTGCCTCTGCTTATACGGGATATTAACACTAACAATGCTCTCCCTTTCAAAGACTTGCACAGGCCAAATTGTTGGAATGCTGGTTTTCTTGACATCTCCAAACCCCAAAGCTAGGATGATGCGTTATGGTGTATTGAAAATAACATAGTCAGATATTTGCTTAAAACCTAGAAACTTTACATGTTGCTTTTCATGTGCTGTGCCAAGTCTTGATAATACTTTTTCCCCCAACCAAGGGACCTCATAACCTGATTATGGTTATTGCTTTACAAACAGTTTTGACAGAAGGTGGCTGCTAGAGCTTGACATATGTTCCAGTTCCCTGCTATGGAGCTGGTTCTTGCAAACTAAGCTCATCGTTTATTCTTTGCTGAAGTCAGCAAATAGAGTTAGAGAGACACCCAGTCATCTATCACACCAAATAAAAGAACATAACGGCTTTCAAAAGGGTTTTCCCACTTACCCAAATGGCTTTCTGAAAGCTTCTACCTCTGCAAAAAGAAAAAAAAAGAAAAAGAAAAAAAAAGACAAAAAAGAAAAAAAATTAGAACAATTATGGCAGATTGCATGAAATGTGAGAACGTCACAGTAACTGCTACTTTTCATCATGTTGTCTTTGGGTCATGATCAACGAGCGGGAAGTTTACCATGCGGTATCCAGAGAAGGAGTGGTGTTGTGAAGGATGCTTTGCAGTCTTCTAGGATCGTGTCAGGATTATCTGAAGGGAAATGGGTCTTTCATGTGCATGTTCAAAGGTTTTGATGGACTGAAAGTCACTCTGAGAGTTCCACCATCGGAAGGGCGGCCTAAGATTACAGTGCTAAAGTACGCATACCTCAGTTACAAGACTTTTGAAAGGAAGTCTCAGCCACAGAATGCATATACCTGTAGAGTTTTGCATGGGTTTTATATGAATACAATAAAAAAAATATAGCTGCTTGCACATTATACCAGAAAAACCTCCAAAACTGCAATTGCTTTGAAAATAGATTTTAGGTTTTTTGGAGTTTTCTGAGATGCTTGGTCTGTATTTTGATAATTGTGCATATTATGTAAAAATGTTGGTGGACCCATAAATGACCAGACTTTTTCTAAGAAAAATGTTGCTTTAATGCATTTCATGAATTTTTACTTATATCATTGCTTGTTAGTAATAGCAAATCTGCTTTTCTGCATCTGCTTTGCGTAGCTATTGTAAGGCTTTGAACTAATGTATGTATTTATTGCTTGAACTTCTGTGCATACTTTATAAAGCATAATGTCTGACAATTTAAATGGCTCATGTATTCTTGCTTCTATCAAACTGAATTACGGGGACTATGATCTTTTGTAAACAACAAATTTTAACTGTAGCACAAACATCCGTTTATGTATTGGTGGGATATACCTGTTTTATTTATCTTTTTTGAGGTAAACTAATTTTGATACTTTTCATTACTGTGTACTATGTTCATATTTTGGATTCTCTGATGTTAGAAGTCACGGTTGAGAATTGTAAGAGGTGTTATTTGTTCTGTATTCATGGCTTTCACTGCTGAATAAAATAAAAGACCAAACCTAGGATTTGAAAGAAAACTGTCTACCTCTAACACCAGGGAGTTATCAGATTTTATTTTACATAGTATTAGTCTACAAAGACACAATTGCTTAAACCTAGTGGGCTTAAGGCTTATATTCTATGTGGTCAAATTCATGGTGCAGTAGTGCTGTTTGAAAATCAATTAAAAATGTATGTGAATGTTACATGTATTTGGTAGAATTACCGTTAACTAGGTTTTCTTTAGGCAACTCAGATATGGAGAGAATGTCATCAGCATTCTGTGCCTACAGCTGCTTAACTTCATAAGAATGCATTTCTTTCTGATTAGGCAATGGAAGAATAGTCCGCGAGAAACAGAGCTACAGGAGTACACTTAAACTAAACCATCCTGGACTTTCATGTCCCTGGGTAGATTCAGTCACAAAATCCATTAGGTTATTTCAAATTGGACATTCACATTTTAGAGAATTTGTGAGACTTCATACTACACATGCCCATATTAGCAGGCATTTGGACAACGACTTTATTAATGCCATAAAGCTATTGAAAGGAACACGGCTGACCCCTTGTAATTTCACTAGTTCAGGTTGCAGTGAAAGGTTGTGTGTGTGTTTTTTTTTGTCCATGAACACTTGGCAGATCTTACCTAACAACAACAAAAAAGAAGGATGTACATTTTCCTACAGAATTAATGTATGAACAGTGTGTCACTGCTCTTGGATGTAAAAATGTATATGAAATCATTTCATTCACTTGGTTACATTTCTGAAGTATAAATAAAATCTAATTCATTTTGACCTATTTATAACCCCTAGGATTTTATTTTTTTTCAGAGACACCATTCCTCACTACCAGAGCCAACTCATATATTTGTGTACACATGTCCCCCATTTGTTTAAGTCATTTTCTTAGGAATCGTGGATTCATAAACCAATACTCCCATTAAGTCAATAAAAGTAAGGGCTGCTTGTCAAATACATTCCATTAAAACAGGTGGGGAATGTTTTCCTGCCAAGGGCCATTTAGATATTTATAACATCATTCATGGGCCATACAAAATTATCAACTTAAAAAAATTGGCCTGCTATATTTGGTCAAATATTTAATTCACTCACCCCTAATGGCTTGGCAGGACCAGACCAGATGGTTTTGCTGGCGCTATACAGGTCCATGGGCTGGAAGTTCCCTACCCCTGCATTAGAAACTGTTTGCAGGTTCAAAATTGGCATGGTCACATAATCATCTCATGTTTTCATGCTTTTATCCTAATAGAAATTGACATCATAAATCTGATCCTTAAAACAAAACAAAACAAAATAAAACACACACAAGGGAAAACATGATCACTCTATTTAACTTTGACTTTTCTTTATTTTTTTATTTTTATTTTTTTGCCTCCAAATATCAGTTACACCCATGGCATTCTTCTGCGGTTTAGGAGGAAGTGCAGGGAGCAGGGATGGGTAAATAGCTCTCTCAGTTAACACTTCTTTGCCTACACCAAGCAATCCTAGACCATTATTAGTATCCAAAATAGGCCAGATGGACCCTCTGCAGAAGAAAACCTCTCCTTTCTAGCTTCAATATACATTCCAAAATGTGTCATGATTAGAAATAAAAAGAACATGAATATGTTGAGTAGATTTTTATTCTCTGCATAGTTTAAAGTTTTATGTCACGCTAGGGAAAAACTACCTTGATTAAAAAGGTTTCCACAGAATAATAAATTATTTTAAAAGAAACATGAACATGAAATTAATTTTCTTGGACCTTAGAATTCATTTTTCACTATTAATTAGTTGAAAGTAAATGAATGCCAACTTATCCCCGCCCAGTGTGTTTATCTGGTTAACTTATCAAAGGCTGTAAAACAAGATGTGAATCCAATCCTCCCATACTCTATGCTGTAATATAGGAAGAATAATTTAGAGATTAAAACTAACAATGTAAGAAGTTTGGCAAATGTTTTGTACTTACATTTAAGTCAAACTTATGTCACTGTAGTTTAAAGTACTGTGTTGCTCAGACATATTGTGTTGGGTCAATGAAGGTTTCAACTGCTTTGTAAAAAGCTGGTTACTAAATTATTTTAAATTAAAAAAAAATTAAAACCAAGATGGCGACTTAAAATTTAACTAGCTAGAATAAAAGTACAAATGGAAAATCACATTCTAACCATTTCTTCAGGCAAGAGTAATGAAAGTTAAGTATGCAACTCTACTGTTATAAATATTTCCCAAAATGAGATTCAGACAACTTCTATCATTTAAATGCTGATGAAAGAAAAGAACATAAACTCTATCTTTTCACTATTAATCAGTTTTAATCAGTTTTTGAATTACATACAAATCAGTTTTTGAATTGCATACAAAACTTTCAAATGGCAAAGCATAAGATTACTGCATGAGAATGTGTAACTTGAGAAAATAGTGTGGCTTCACCCATCATTTGACACATCATTTCCTCTCTAGCTATTCCTCTATGTTCAATCACCATCACACAGACTAAAAGGAGCCATGTGATATCTGAATAACTTGAAAGATGAGTAGTTGTAAGTAAAAAGTTTACATTTTTCTGGGGAATTTGAATCTTACATGTGAGAGGATATAGAGATAAGAAAGGCAGTTAGGGTAGAGTCCATGGGAAAGGAATGTGTAACTGAAGGAACAAAATGCTTCTCTCACAAACACGGAAAGCGGCAGAATGTTACAAGAGGAAGGGGTGGGGGTGGGGCACCAGGTAGGCTTTCAAACTTTGAAACTGATACCAGGAGGGAAGGGGGAAATTGCCCAATTAGGAAAAAAACATGAGGGGACATAAAATGATGAAAGATCCGATTAGTAAATAGCATGTACAGACCAAGAATTGCCAGCATCTATAAACCCTTAGACAAAGAGACTTCACTGGTTACCTATTTGGGGACCCTTCCCCAGGTGGGAGTTTATGGGCTTGCAATAAATTTCCATGCTTTTGCTTAATTCTAGTCCATGATTTTTATTCTTCAAACGTTGTAGAACAAGAACCCGGAATAAGAACTTCACCTTGCCATTCAGGTAACATATTGATTCTAATGTATTACTTCAGCCAATATGAGTGTGTTTGTACATGAAGCTTACAAAACACACATACTTCAAAAATAAAAGAAAATCATACCTTTACCCTAAGTATACATTGTTGATTTAACATTCTGCTGTGAAGGTTTACTTGATAGCCTTTGAAATAACGTCAGCCAATCCGTTTCTTAAAGCTGAAGCTGATCTTATCTCTTAAATTCATGGTTCTTCTGTTTCCACTACTCCTGCATATCAAACATCTGCATATCTACTCCTGAAAACATCTGCATATCAAAAATGATCATCTCTCCCTTCATATTTGAGGATCATTTAGATCAAAAGGTTTGACAATAAACATATGCAGAGGTGAGTGAGGATGAGTAAAAAGTAGAAAAAAGAAGAAGAGTTATTAAAATGTGTGGGGTATGACTAGACATGAATGTATTTTTTTCAACTCTTCATGTCATTATTATAATACTGAAGAGGTAATGCTTATAATACTGAAAAGGTAAAGCCAATTATCTATCTATACTAATAAAAGGGTAATATGCTAATTAGACCAGATGTCTTCTGGATGACCTTCTAGACAAAGCCATGGTGGCAGGGCCAAGGCAGAGGTGGTTAGGGGCAAGCAGGCCAGCATGGGAGAGCAGTTAAGGGGATCAGGCCAACAGGGAAGAACAGTTAGGGGGATCAGGCCTGCAGGCAGGTGAGCTGTTAGGAGCCAGTGGTCCCAGCTTAGGAGAGGGATGTTCAACTGCCTGTTTAGGCCCGATCCCTGTGGCAGTCGGACATCCCAAAGGGGTCCCGGATTGGAGAGGGTACAGGCCAGGCTGAGGAACACCGCCCCCCATGCACAAATTTCGTGCACCGGGCCTCTAGTATGATTATAATACTGAAAAGGTAAACTCAATTATATGATTCTCTTCTCAAACACATTCAGTGTAGATCCCCCTTGTGTTCAATAACAAGTTGCTATTGCCCTGGGGAGAGGGTGCAGAGCAGGTTCCCATAGTACCATTCAGGAATGTTGATATGAGGCAAAACTCCTAAGCCATTCTCTTCATCCCTTGAGAGGCAGCCCAAAGCCTTGAGGCATTGGACAGACAGGGAGGAACACCTGAGTGACCTGCCCTGCATAATTCTCCTTTAAATGTATTTATATAGTTTCTTCTTTAAATCTATTTAAATGGTATTATAGAAAAATGCAACATTTCAAATTTACCTATCCTCTTTGACCAGAAAAATTTACAAGTCTCAGGGGAAACTTATAAAATATTAAAATGACATTTCTCTTAGTATAGAGTTATTATGATCATGTAGTCATTCACATATCTTCCATTAACCAAACAATTAAGCTTTTCAGAAAAAGCCAAAAAATTAAGCTTTTCAGAAAAAAAAAAAACTTAGAAAAATTTGAGTGAGCACCAAGCTGTGAGTCCTTGTAATTAAACTCTACACCATTTAAGTGTTTTATTTAGTGTCTCTCCTAGAGGAGAGAGCTTTAGACAGCTAATCTACAAGAAACCAAATCAACAGAACCACAATAGAAATGTTTCTTCCGGAGATAATAAACTTAGATATTAAAAGTCTTGTCATAACATCAAAAGCTTGCAACCAATGCCACACATTTATTTACAGTTTTGGCCTCTTTGGTCATAGAGATTAGTCCAAAGTTAATAAAAAAGAATACGATTTCAAAAAATTAAACAAATACATCAAATTAGTTCCCCATTAGCCATGATAATCTCTGTGAGATTTATAAAATAATCCAACATTTTGGTTGTCTCTAGTTTCTGACTCCTGATCCTCACATACAATCTCCTTATATGGCACATTGAAATGTTGATTTAATACTCATTATGATGCATAATCAGTTATGCCTATTATTCAATGGTATTTATCCCACATTTAATTTTCCCACCATCTTAGAAATAATTTTATAGTAGCCTCTATCACAAAGTAAAAAAAGTCATTAATATTCTTCTCTGCATAAATTTAAAGCTGTTATTCAATAATGTGTGCATTAGTAGTTGTCATTTTGCTAAAGGAGCAGTCTTAGGCAGATAACCATTACTATCCTAATTTTCCAAGGGGGACATACTAGCACTACAATTGTTATGTCTATCATTTCAAAAAATCATTGGGTCACTTGAAGAGCACATATAATGCATAAAATTTGAGAGAGTCAGACATTGAGATCAAGCATCTAAAAAGAGGATTCAAGCCCCTTAACAGGAGTTAAGTGATGTACCAGGGCATATTTCTAAGAAACCTAATCAAAACCAGGAGGAAAATGTTTCTATATTGTGTGCCAAAGAACTCAAAAATGATGGCTTGGACAAAAGAGAATTTATTGTGTATTACTCAGATCTCTCATGAGCAATGATATTGAAACCCATCAGAAGGATAATAGGCAGTAACTTCATATTTAGTGATCACTTCAACTGTATTCAAAAGGTGGATATCACGTCAGTAGCTTCATTCTTCCACAGGGCCACAAAACTATTCACTTACCTACTGACTTTTAGAAAATCACTGGTGATATTGTATAATCCAAAATTTTCTTGAGTGAGCTATCATAGAGTCCTTATTAGGGCAAGTTTCAACCCATTAGAAAGAGAAGGCATTAATTGGCGCTAACCAGCTGGCAAGTATTGCCCCTTACCCTGTCTAAGGGGCTGGGACGGAATGTAGTTTCTGGGCTTGAAATGGAAAATAGCTAGCTGCGTGTAATTTGACAACTCTGATTGATTCATAGTGACTACCAGAATGGCTGACACAATGTATAGGTTTAATACATACCTAACAATAGATCGTAAGGCCATTTCTTCCCTTTACAAGAAAATGTACCATCATCTACCAGTGACTTCTGCCATGAGAACAGGAAGGGAGTAGGACATGAGGTCCACCACTTTCTAATATGTTTGGTCCCTCAATGGCAATGAGATCTGAGAAGTATTCATACTGTGGTCCCAAATTGGGAGGGTTATTAGTGGATGGGATCTACGAGTTGAGAATAATTTCAAATTGGGGTGTTTGATTCTAAATCAGGATAAGTGGAAAGTATAACTGGTGAGACTATTACATTTGATAAATTCTGTTAGACACAAACATTGATAACTATGGTTAGTAGGCACTCAGGGACTATCCAGAATGATTCCCATTCAATGTGAGTTGAGATCCATGCTCAGTTTCACATGAGAGAGGCTTTCATAGAAGAATAAAATTTGACCTTTTGGGGTTGCAAGACAAGTTCCTTATTCTCTCGTTTCTAACCAAGCTCTAAAATCTATGTTTGCCATATAGAAGTGAGTTTTTGTATAAAGAACATAATAGTTCTAGCTGAAACAACAGAAGACCTACAGGCATAAAGACCCCGGAAGCCCTACTTTAATGAAAGGTCTCAGTTGGAACGTAGCCATGTTTCTCAGACTCCATCTGGATGAAAATGCAGTTTGACTTGAGTCCACGTCTTAACAGTAACCTCTGGATGCAATCTCTGCCATTCCAATCTTTGCAATTCTGGGTCCTGAGGCCCTAGCTATTGCATCAAGTCAATTCCCCGGAGGGCCTGACTCTCACTCTGGCAATTGCTCCATTAGTAGCTGAGTCTGCCTTTATTTCTGAAGTTCCCTGCCTTTGGCCCACATTATGCTGTCCTTACATCTGCAGTAACCCTTGCTGGTGGTTTTCATCCTTGCCTGTAGTTTTCCCACCATGCCTCTGGTTGTGGGAGGAGGTTTTGCCTCTGCTTTCCCTATAAATGAGCTTCTGGGCTCCAGATTACCCTCTAGACTCATAGTAGCTGTCCATAACTAGATACTCAGCCACTGGAGGGGTCACCTGTCAGCCCCTGGTGTACTCTGGGCCTTTACCCCTGGATAGTCCCCATAAAACCCAAAATGCCTCTGCCCAAGCCCCTAATGATCCCTCTCATTACTTTGTCTTAAAATGAAAGAGCTTGATATGAGAAGGACACCAAGAGAATCACTTGCAGTTTGTGGCATTGGAAGTAAGAAATAAGTCTACATGAGCACTTACCCTGTTGATTATATGAGGCAAAATTTATGGGTGGTTCCCAGGAGACTAAGAACACTGTCAAGGTTAAGAATTTGGTGTTTATTTTCATGACCAATAATTGACTATACTGAGGAGAATTTCAGAAAAAGTAAAATATCTAAGCTCATTGGATGAGTTCATTTGCAAATTGTGACAGTGAATGTTAAATGTTATGTTATTCTTTTCTTGATTACTTCAAACTTCAATGTTATGCATATATAAAAAGTTCCAGGATGGTCATACAAAGTCAAGTAAGGGGACATCATCAGTTCTCAAAAGGTAGTTCTCAAACAACACTTTACAATGCTGACGCCAGAGGAATTAAGAATACAATCATCTTGCCCAGCTGGTGTGGCTCTGTGGTTAAGCAATGACTCATGAACCAGGAGATCACAGTTTGATTCCTGGTCAGGACACATGCCCGGGTTGCAGGCTGGATGCCCAGTAGGGAACATGTAGGAGGCAGATACACTGATTCTCTCTCATCATTGCTGTTTCTACCTCTCTCTCCCTCTCCCTTCCTCTCTGAAGGCAATAAAAATATATGTAGAGAAAAAAGAATTCCATTATCTTTAGTACTAAACTTCCACCGTTATGAAGAGTCACAAAATCTCCTTGACAGTGTTTACAAATATATTTTTAAAATCTCACTGTCAGAGCTGATTTAAACTCTTTAAAATAAAACCAACAGTTAAAGCAAAATAAAACTCACAAACTGGTGGCACCTGCTGGCTGGAGCAGGACAAAGTAGGAGGATGGTGCCCACTGGCCTTCCTCCCAGAGGACACTCAGCAAGCCTCCAGGTACTTCCACATGGGGCCCTGGGCAGACAAGACTGCCAGCAGGGCACCAGCCCTTCAAGGGCCATCTCAGTTTGCTATGGTCTACAGGGCTCCAGTAGCAGTTGGTTTTCAAAGCTAGATGTTTTGAGTGATGATCTTTCACTCACAGGGCTTAAAAGATTCTCTCTATGCCCAGGTACTGCCCTATGAAAATTCTCACATGTCATCTTACATGAGGCTAATAACCATTCTATGACATGAGGAATTTCCCCATGTATTAGATGGGAAAACCGAGAGTTGGCAATACTTATGGTGACATCACTAATGTCACAGAGTTAGCAAAGAACTGGGGTTTAAATGTAGGGCGCCTATTTTCCCATAACTGCTTACATGTGAAGTGTGAGCTTGATTTTGTACATGGATGCATTTTAATGATGGAAGGTTAAGTAAATTCTCATTGAAAGTGAAATTCTGAAGCACTAAATCTACCTGAATTGCAGAACCTTTGTGTGCTATATCTATAGGAAGTGGTTCCAAGAACAAGTGGCTCTATAGACTCAAATTTCATGTTTCCATGACAGATGTGGAAGCAGTTTTTAAATTTATTTCTTTGTGGTCTGTTTAATTTCCCAGATGGTTTGAGGCAACAGCATGACTGTTGTTTTTCGGGCCCCCAATGAGACAATGCATATTATTTTTTTAAAATTAACTAGTAACATAATGTGTTAGGTGCTCAATGGAAATTTTATTGGAGGCTGTGATAGGACTAGTCATTGGAAGGCAAAATATTCAAAGATGATGGTCTATAGTTATTGTTCTTTTGGAAATAAAGTGTCTTATTTCATGAAACTTCAAAATCAGATATTGAGCCAACATCTGCCAAAGGCCTATTTGAAGAGATGTTTCTTGAAGACAAGAACCACATGTTTTCCTCGTTCACTTAGAACTAACTCGGTGGCTAGTACAGAGAAGAACTCAATGTAATTAATCCCATTTAAATTATGTGGTTTAATGCAAATAAGTAGGCTTTTTCATCACAAGTTGTTTCATTGCTAAAACAACTTTTATTATCTACTGTCTCTTTTTCTCTTTGCTATCTATTTTATGTGGTGTCAAGAGGTATAATAAACCGTGCATCAGTTGGCCAGCCTAATTGAAAAATGTTTTGAAAGTTAAAAAGCAAACCAAACCACATTGAAAATCATTTCCATATCAGTTTCTTCCCTGTTAGTTCAGTTGTAAGGAACAGAGAACAAAAGCATCATCAACCAAGGCTTTTAGAGGAAACTTAATTGCTTACACATCCAAATACATCAACCGAGTTTGCAACAAGCGATTAGGCAGCCAATTGTGTTGGAAATGTGCTTGCTCATTCAGAAGAGACCATTCCCCAGGGCTCACCCACTTCTCCTCTTCAATCCTGAAGTTCAGTTAGCAACAGTCCATTCACATTAGCCAGTTGCTGAAAATATAATGAAGCCACAAGGTAGTAAGAATGTGTCTTCAAAACACCCCACATTTCATCAAGCCAGGAATGTGTCTCTGAAAAAATTTCCTAATAACTCTAGTAGTCATTTTATCTAAGAACTAGAGGCCCAGTGCACAAATTCATGCACAGGTAGGATCTGGCTGGCCCGGCCCCGATAGGTGGATCGGGTTGGGCCTATGGGGAGGAGGATACAGTGGGGGGTTGACTGACTGGCCAGCCCCCATCAGGGCCTAGTCAGGCCTGGGCCAGCTGTTGGGAGAGGCCAAGGGTGATTGGCTAGTGGGCCCCACCCCCAATTGGGGTGGGGGTGCCAATTGGGGGTAAAGTCAGTGATGGGGAGGGACTGTGGGAAGTAGGCTGGCCATCCCCATCCCCAAATGGGGCCAGGGTAGGGACCATTGGAGGTTGGCCAGCCAGCCCCACCCCTGACTGGGATGAAGGGGGCCAATTGGGGGGCAGCGATCTGGGGGAGGTGCGATGGGTGGTTGACCAGCTGGCTCTGCCCCTAACCAGAGTGGGGGGGGTGCAATCAGGGTTGAGCTGGCTTGAGGGAGGGACATTGGGCCAATCAGGTGGTGGGGACCCATCAGGGGCAGGGCAGAGCCAGACAGGAGGAGGGTCTGCAGGCAGTTGGCCACCATCCCACCCCCTCCCCCCCATCAGGCTGGTTTGCTGGCTGCAGTGGGCACCATAGCGACTGGCTCTTTATATATATAGATGATGGTAATTAATGAATAGTTATGTTCTAAGTGCTGTGAACAGTACATTATTTAAAACATAACGTCAAATCCTAACTTTTTTGGTGTACATGTTATATGAACAGTCACTCAATTTAAAAGAAAAGCAGGGTTACCCAGCCATTGTATTTCAGTGGTTGAGCTTTAAGCTATGAACCAGGAGGTCACAGTTTGATTCCTAAACAGGGCACATGCCTGGACTGCAGCCTTGTTCTCTAGTTGGAGGCATGCAGGAGGCAACCGGTCAATGATTCTCTCTCAATCACCGATGTTTCTACCCCTCTGTCTCTCTGTCCCTTCCTCTCTGAAATCTATGAAATCATATTTTTAAAAAAGCAGGGTCATATTGTGTATTTAGTTTCAGATAACTGTCCTCATTCTCTTCTCTCCACCAGAAGTTAATTTAGTTTTCAAATCTCAGGTGAATGTGATAGAAACCAAACTTTCCATGTCCTGGATTTATTTTCTAATTATACTACTGATTTTTTGAATGACTTTGCATGTGGCACAGGTACTGTCCATTCCTTAGTCTCATCCTGAATATCAAAGTAAAACAGGACCATATTTTTCCCCCTAGGAGCACAGGGAGAAATATTTTGCAACAGCTGGACTTCAAGTATTCAGAAAACACAAGCCGCTGGGTCCCATCCTTTGGTCAAATAGCCTTTTACTATATGGCTGATTGCTTAACACGCCATCCTTTAGGATCAACCCTGCAGGGCTGGTTTCAACTATGTATTAGAAATTAGTTCCCCTGGGATAGTAAGTGCTAAATGTTGTGTACCTTCCAGCAGGCTACCACATATAGTACAGGCAATGAAACGAGGATGCTAGCTAATCAACTCAGCAGAAGGAGTGGTGTGCCTTACATTTAGGCAACAAATTTAGTTTATTTTCCCTAAATTTTGATTTCCTGGCAATCCGCACCATAGATAAAGCTTAATGCAAAACTTACACACTTACGTGTCAAGCTGACTATTGAACTCTGTATTAGTTTCTCATCATTGCTCTAATAAATTATCACCAACTCAGTGGCTTAAAACAACACAAACTTTTACTTAGATTTGTGCATCACAGGTTTCAGTTAAATAAAATCAAGCTGTCTGCAGAGTGGCTTTCCCTCCTGGGGGCGTTAGGGGAGAGTCCACTTGCTAGCCTATAGCAGCTTGTAGAGGCCCCACAATCTTTGGCTCCTGGTCTTCTCCCTCCATCTTCAAAGCTAGAACAATGGGTCAAGTCCCTCTTACATCACTGATTTTCTTCTGCCTCCTTCTTTCACTTATAAGGGCCTATGTGATCATATTGTGCCCATGACAATAATCCAGGATAATCTATTTTAGGTATAGTTGATTATCAACCTTAATTTCATTTGCATCCTTAATTTCCTTTTGTCGTGTAACCAAACATATTCACAGGTTCTTGGGATTAGGATGCAGACATATTTGTGGGGCCATTATTCTGCTTACCACAGACTCATTTTCATTTTGACCGATAAAGATAAAAAGTTATCCAACCAGAAGTTCCAAAAGCTACCCATGGACAGCAAACAGGAAAACATATATTCTTTGTTCTTTGCTCTGACCAATAACTTTAGCTGCAGATCTTAAGATTCTATAACCTCTTGTTCCATATCGTCTCTATTCTAACTTCACTGAGCCCATTCCGCCCCACTCGCCTTTGTGGGCAGTGAAGCTCTGCTGTCAGTAACGAGTCCTTCCGCCACACAGCGGACCTTTGAAGAGTACCTACTTTTCATCATGCCAAAATCTGAGTTCACACACGTTCACACTTGCCTTTGTTCCCTCCAGGACTCCATAGCTCATGAGTTGCCTCTTTGCATTCCGGGGGAATCAAGGTAGCAGACCTCAACAGCAACCTGTTCAGGGGTTGCGGAGAGGCAGCAGAGCGGGGGAGTTGGGCTATAGCCAATGACCACTTCTTTCCCGGGTTTGCCCTCACAGCAGCTGGAAGGCTTAGAGGTGCTGAGCCCTCTGATTTAGAACTACACAAGTCTGAAGGCTGAGCATTTTCTATGACGGGCCTTCATCTTTGGAATTCCCTCCCTAAGACTATTGACCTGCATGGCCTAAAGTAAATTCTATCTCACTAGTAGATTTCACAGTTAATATGGCCAAACTGAATTGGATTATTTATTTTCAATATCAGCCACTGTTTTAGAACTCTCAGAACTGAATGCATCTTTAGAAATCTCAGGAACAAATAGACACCCTGAGACAGGGGAGGTGTTGGTAATAATCTTATTTTTGTATCACCATCGACCTGCTCTAATCCTGAATCATAGGCTGTGCTCCATGGTTATTTCTTCCGCGCTGTTTCTTGTCAAGCTAACCTTCTTGACCTGTTTCTGTGTTTGATTACGGAGGGCATCTCTCTCTATATCTTGATAGCAAATAACTGACAAAAAATAAATGTAAATAAAGCACACCATATCCCTGCATATGGAGTCAGCTGCATTCGCCGGTGTGGAGGGACTGGAGTAAGGCAAGCATGAAGGAAGTTATTAGCTCTCCAGCAGGGGAAAAGAGAAAAGGCAGTTCTGTCAAAAGTGAACGTTGAAACAAAAGAAAATAACCCTGTCCCAAATGTTCTGGGATGAATCAGCCTTCCTGTGGTCTTATTCTGGTTCAGAGCTAGCTCTGCTCTTGAAGTCCTCTCTGTTGAGTGACACTAGTCCATGGTATGAAGCAGTGTTTAAAATGCCTAGATTAAAAAAGCCCTCTGTATGTAATGTCTCAGCTCCAACGGTATATAAACCAAAACGGACTTGCAAATTTCATTGAAGCTTTATTCTCAAGCCCAGGCTAGTCCCTAATGTCACCATTTCCACATTCCTGACAAAGAATCGTTTACTCTAACCAAGTTCCCGCTCACAGCCAGCAGCTGGCCCATCCAGCAGGGGAAGGTGACTTCAGTAGTGTCCTCACTCTTACAGGGGTGGAGGTTAACATCCTCCTTGGGTAGTGAAGGGACTAATATTCTGTTCTTTGTTCAAAGCTCTGAAGAATCAATGTGTGAGATGTGATAACCGAGTCGATGCTGTTCTTGTCCTGAAAGCATTAACTCCACTTCCCTTACCAGTAGAAGGGGTGAGAGGATGTGACTCTGGGGTCAGCACTGCCCAAGTAAATACTTTTTATCAAATTTCAGCCTGATATGTATTGATGTTTCGATTAGAACAGATAGATAACAGGTATTAGATATTCATGCTAATGCAAAATAGGCTAGGTATGGATTTCAAATACATTCACATTCAGACTCAACAGTGTAGCTGTTTTTATAATCCCAAGGACTGTTCAATTAAGCATAGCCAATGTATCCCTTAGCCTGGCCACCATCTCATGGGAGCCCATGTCTAGTCAAGCTGTTCTTGAAAATGCCCCAGAAAATCTTGCATCCATAGCAGAATTTCTACACTTAAGGGGTGATATACGTATAGATCTCCATAATCCCTACCTACAGAGTAATATTGGAAAAATTGTTTTATTAGGTTTTGACACAAGAAAAAGAAGTATTAGTATTATACAGCTATATTCTTCTCTCCTGAGCCTTTTCATTAGAAAAAGGTATGCCTCAGAGCATAGTTGTAGGCGATGTTGTCAGAGAAGGATGAACTCAGAAGCAGGTGCAGGTTGGACCTGCTGAAACCAATGAATCTGCTCAAGGACTAGCAGTGAGTCAGAAGTCCTCTTCTTGATGAACAATTTTCTTCTTCAGGATGAGAAGAGAATGGTCACTGTCAGGGCTGTTCCCAAAACAAACATGGCCTCAGCATTGGACCAGATGGGGTCTGTAGTTTTCCATACCTATACAAAGCATTTTAGCATATCCCAAGTCCTGAGAAACTTAATAATTGATGATTTCTTTGCGGGGGTTTTTCCAAGCTTTATTGAGATATAATTAACAAATAACACTGTAAGCTACTTAAAGAACCTCACATGATGATTAAATACATCTATATTGTGAAAGTATTCTTCCATCTATTGGCTATTTTGTTTTGTAGAACAGTGTAGTCCACAAGGCCCAGTAGAGTCTTCCCATGGTGCTCTGACCATATCCCACTACTGTGCTCTGGCCCCTGCCAGGTACTTACAACCTGGTCACATGGACCAATCACATCTGTGGCTCATCAGGCTGAATTGATATACTACAAAGTATATACTAAACATCTCGAAATCACCCCCTAGACTCTAATTTTTCTGTTAATTAACAAACACGGACCCTGTATGGGGGACCAACAATTTTTTGTTAGAATATATTCCCATTATGTCTCAAAGACAGAAGCAACCTTGTTTAACTATTGGCTTTTTCTTTACAAATATAAATTGCCTCAAGCACTCATCTGGGTACCTTGCTTTCAACTTTCATTGCTCTATTTAACCCACTTACACAGTCATTGTATCCCCTGTAGAGAGACTTATTTCAGTGTCCACATGATGTTCTAGGGCCATTATGAATCCAAAACCAGGGTTTAAAACATGTTCCATTAGCCTCATAGTCTGTATTTTCTGTTTTGTCAAGTTTAATACCTAATGTGATGCTGTTCATTAAAAACAATTGTCATTTTTATTTGTAACGCTATTTATCTGGATGGACCTCCTTTCATTTGACTCATGCTGTGGCTCAAAGTTACCTTCTCTTATTTATTTTAACTTCCTTTGTTTTAACAAGGTTCCAACAACTGGGTTGTATTCCTTCTGTGATCTTGTTAGTATCTGGTTCCAAACTGGAATAATTTTCTCTGAATTTTATTCTCTAGTGTGGTTTTGCATTCTAGAATATTTTATATTGCAATATCCTATCTAATAAAAGAGTAATATGCAAAATAGACCATCACAAGATGGCTTCCCTCATGTGGTCAAAGACAGCTTCCCCCATGTGGCCAAAGATAGCCACCACAAGATGGCCAGCAAAGGAGGGCAGTTGGGAGGGACTCAGGCCTGCAGGGGTAGGCAGTTGAGAGGGACCCAGGCCTGAAGGGGAGGACAGTTGGGAGGGGACCTAGGCCTACAGGGGTGGGCAGTTTGGGGGGATCCAGGCCTGCAGGGAAGGGCAGTTGGGAGGGACCCAGGCCTGCAGGGGAGAACAGTTGCGGGGGACCATCCTGGCAGGGAGAGGGAAGTTAGGGGCAATCAGGCCAGCACAGGAGCAGTTAGGCATTGATCAGGCTGGCAGGGGAGTTGTTAGGGGCAATCGGCAGGTGAGAGGTCAGAAGCCAGCAGTCCTGGATTGTGAAAGGGATGTCTGACTGCCCGTTTAGGTAGGATTGGACCTAAACGGGCAGTCAGACATCCCTCAAGGGGTCCCGGATTGGAAAGGGTGCAGGTTGGGCTGAAGGACACCACCCCCATCCCCCATTCCCACTCCATGCATGAATTTCGTGCACTGGGCCTCTAGTTTTATTATAATTAGACATTGGGGTAAAGGTTAGACATTTTTACCCCCATAATTTTTATACCCTGTCACCTTTGTCAAATCATCTTTGAGAATGCAGTCACAGGAAAAGAGATTTGTCCTTAACTTTCTCCATCTTGAAATTCTATCTATAAGTCACCTGTACTCTCCACGAGGTTCTGCTGACCGAATAACACTTGATTTAATTGCCCATCTTACATTGAAATTAGCTGCAACTTGCCCCTCTCCTGCTCCCTCCACTCACCGTTTAACCTGGCAAGGCTCTATTCTTATGGTATGATTAAACAGTTTTTCCAAGGAAATGAATCAGGCTGTGTCTACACAAATAAACACTTGGGTGGTGACTAAACAGAGCCATACATTTTACTCGAAAAATGGACATCTTTCTTTCTTTCGGCATCTTGATGAGGGAAGCAAACATAGCATGATTCCTACTTCTCTTACTACAGCAGAATTGAATCTTCCTGCTCCATTTTGGAGTCATCAGTCCTTTCTCTCCAATTCCTTGTGGTGATTCCTTAAGTGGTGGGGGAAATTTTAGGTTGAAGCATACTCCTAAATTTAAGATGTGTAGAACTTACCTAAATATCATCCCAATTATCACTTAGAAATGTATTGCTCTTGGCAGTGGAATAACTTTATTTTTTTATTTGAGTAAGACATAGTTACTCCTTATAATAAGTAGCCTACTCTCAGAGTAGAATTTTGCATCAACTTAAAGAAACCCATTGGTGAACATAACTTTAACATTAATAGTGCTTACAAATTAGGAATGGTGGGGAATGGGAGAGTCTTTCTGGCCCTTTCTGTTGACACCTTAGTATCAGGCTATGCCCATGTCATTTTGGACTCTCTGAAGTCAAGTGGTCTGTCTTGAGGAGAAGATCAAGCCACATGAGTGTCTATCCTCTGTCCCTCAGACACACTAAAGGACACTGAAGATGTCCAGAGGATAATAATTTTATAAACACATGAGGGTTGAAGTGTGTGTGGGGGGGGGGGATGGAGATAGCAACTGAACAGAAATGAGTGTTTGGAAAGAGTAAGTAATAATGGGTAATTCAAGATGCAGAGAACCATAGAGAGATGAGGGTAGACAAAGCAACAGCAATGTTTCACAGGAGTTTCCCAAAGTGGGCAGCTAAAGAGAACAGGATTGGGAGAAGGAACGTAAATCAATTAATGAACTGGAGATTTAAGACAGACTGTCACACTCATTTCTAAGCCTGCTTCTACCAGGACTGTTGGTTTTCAGGTTGGAGTTAGAAAGACACCCTCTAATATAATAATCTACTGTCCCTTTCCTTTTATTCCTTTTGTTTGTTTCTTTAATTTTTCAATTACAGTTATGTGCAGTATTATTCTGTATTAGTTTCAGGTATACACCATAGTCGTTAGACAAATCGTATTTTACAATGTGTTTCCCCCTGATATTTTCAATGCCCACCTGACACTATACATAGTAATTACAATATTATTGACTATATCTCTGTGCTGTACGTTACACGCCTGTGACTATCTTGTACCTACAGTTTGTAATATTTAATTCTTCCAATTTCTTCACCCAGCAGGCCCTCTTATCTGGTAATCTTAAGTCTGTTCGCTGCATCTGTGAGGCTATAGCATTCTCTTTCTAGCTCACAGATATATACCTGTTTTATTTTAAATTTATCATTATTGTTAAAAGTATTACAGATGTCTGCTTTGTGGAGGGTTTTCCCCATCGACACCCTCTTCTGCACATCTGCATCTTCCAAGCCTTCAACACACTTGTCTGTGTCCATGGGTTATGTATATATGCATATAAGTTCCACAGTTAATCTCTCCTCCCCAACACCCCCCCTCCACACACATACACACACACACCCAGCTTCCCTCTGAAATTCACCAGTCTGTTCAGGGTTCTAAGTCTCTGCATCTATTTTGTTCATCAGTTTATTTTATTTATTAGATTCCACATATGTGACTATATGATACTTATCTTTCTCTAACTGACTTATTTCGCTTAGCATAATACTCTCCAAACCCACCCATGCTGCGACAAATGGCAAGAGTTCCTTTTTTTTTTTTTTTTACTGTCATGTAGTGTTCCGCTGTGTAAATGCACCATGTCTTTTTAATCCACTTATTTGCTGATGGGCACATGGGCTTTTACCAAATCCTAGCTATTGTAAATTGGTCTACTATGAACATAGAGGTGCATATATTCTTTCTGATTGGTGTTTTGTGTTTTTTGAGATATATCCTAGAAGTGGGATCACTGGGTCAAAATGGAAGTGCCATTTTTTAAAATTTTTTGAGGAAACTCCATACTGTTTTCCACAGTGACTGCACCAGTCTGCATTCCCACCAGCAGTGTACTAGGGTTCCCTTTCTCCACTTCCTCATGAGCACTTGTCATTTGTTGATATGTTGATGGTAGCCATTCTGACTGGTGTGAGGTAATACCTCATTGTCCTTATAATTTGCATCTCTCTGGTGATCAGTGACTTTGACCATTTTTTCATATGTCTCTTGGCCTTCTATATGTCCCCTTTGGAAAAGTGTCTATTTAAGTGTTTATGCCCATTTTTAAATTGAATTGTTTAACTTCCTTTGTTAAGTTGTATGAGTTCCTTATATATTTTAGAAATTAACCTCTTATCATATACCATGCAGTGGGCTTTCTTTTCATTTTGTTGGTGGTTTCTTTTGCTATGCAGACGCTTTTTATATTGATGTAGTCCCATTTGTTTACTTTCTCAATAGTTTCCTTTGCCCTAGGAGATGTGTCAGTAAATATATTGTTACCAGGGATGTCTGAGATTTTGCTGACTATGGTTTCTTCTAAGATATTTATGGTTTTATGACTTTCATTTAGATTTGTTTATCCATTTTGAGTTTATTCTTGTGTATGGTGTAAGTTGGTAATCTAGTTTCTTTTTTTTTTTTTTTTTTTTTTTTTTTTTTTTTTTTTTTTTTTTTTTTTTTTTTTTTTTTTTTTTTTTTTTTTGCGTGTACCTGTGCAATTTTCCCAACATCATTTATTGAAGAGACTATCTTTCCTCCATTATATGCTCTTGTCAAATATTAATTGAGCATAATAGCATGGGTCGATTTCTGGGTTCTCTGTTCTGTTTCATTGATCTGTATGCTGGTTTATGTGTTTTGAGCTCAGTGACTTTGTAGTACAACTTAATATCTAGTATTGTGATTCCTCCAACTTTGTTTTTCTTTCTCTCAAGATTGCTGTGACTATTCAACATCTTTTTTTTTTGTTCCATATAAATGTTTGGAGTGTTTGTTCTAGATATGTGAAATATGCCATTGGAATCTTAATAGAGATTACATTAAATCTATAGATTGCATTAAGTAGTATAGATATTTTAATGATGTTTATTCTACCTACCCATGAACACAGTATTATCTACCACTTGTGTATATCTTCCTCCATCTCTGTTTTCAAGGTACTGTGGCTTTCTGAGTACAGGTCTTTTACCTTCTTGGTTAGGTTTATTCCTAAATATCTTAATTTTTATTTATTTATATTTTTGGTGCAATGGTAAATGGGATTGCTTTTTTTATTTTCTTTTTCTGAGAGTTAATTATTGGTATATAAAAATGCCATCAACATCTGGGTGTTAATTTTGTATCTACGAGGTTGTCAAATTCATTTATTAAATCTAATAGTTTTTTAATGGAGTCTTTAGGATTTTCTATATACAATATCACGTCGTCTGCAAACAATGACAATTTTACTTTTTGCTTTCCAGTTTAGATTACTTTTATTTCTACTTTTTGCCTTATTGTCATAGTTAGCGCTTATAGTAGTATCTATATAATAAAGAGCCAGGGTCATAAGGACCTAAGGTTTGATCAGACTGATTAGGGCCATTGCAGGCACTTCGACTCAGCACTGACTGCCTAGGGGGTTACAGATCAGACCCAGAGAGAGGCCTGCAGAGAGAAAGGCAGGGTCTGATCTGCAGCTTCTGTGGCAGCCATTGATCAGAACTTGCCTCTCTTTCTCTCCCCGCCTGGTCAACTGCCCAGCCTCCCTTTCTCTCTAGGCCTCCATCTAGGCTGCTGCTCAGCCTCACCTTTCTGATCAAGCCCCATTGATAGGCCCAGAGACACTGACTGGCATAGAAGCTGACCAATCAGAACCAAATCTGGGTGAAATATGAGGAGCCAATGGCTGCTAGAAGGCAGAGCTTTTGATGCTGACTGGCATAGAAACTGACCAATCAGAACCAAATTGGTCAGGGGATGAGATCAGACCTGCAGGGGAGGGCAGTCAGGAGGATCAGGGAGGCAGGGGAGAACCATTGGGTGCAATATCAGACCAGCAGGGGAGGGCAGTTAGGGGCAACCAGGCTGGCAGGGGAGAGCAGTTGGAGATGAGATCAGGCTGGCAAGCCAAGGTAGATAAGGTGATCAGGCAGAGACAGTTGGGGGTTCAATCAGGCCAGCAGGCGATGTCAGTTAGGGGTGATCAGGGAGGCAGGCAGAGGGGGTAGGGACAATCAGACAGATGAGTGGTTAGGAGCCAGTGGTCCCAGATTGTGAGAGGGGTGTCCGACCACTGGTTTAGGCCTTATCCTACAGGGATTTGGTGCAGGCTAGGTTGAGGGAACCCACTCCCTCTGTGCATAAATTTCATGCATTGGGCCTCTAGTCTATAATAATAAAATTATAATATGATAATTAGACCAGGCATCCTTCTGGATGACATTCAGAATGAAGCCACATGGCGGAGGGCTGAGTCAGAGGTGACCACCAAGGTGGCAGGTACTGAGGCAGCTGCAACAGCAGTGGGGGCTGAGTTCCTTGCATGAATTTCATGCACCGGGTCTCTAGTATTGAATAATGGTGAAAGCAGACATCCCTGACTTGTACCTCTTCTTAAGGGAAATAGTTTTAATTTTTTCCCATTGAGAATGATGTTGGCTGTAGGTTTATAATATACTAGAGGCCCAATGCATGAATTTGTGCACCAGTGGAGTCCCTCGGCCTGGCCTGCAGAATTGGGCTGAAACTGGCTCGTCAACATCCCCTGAGGAATCCTGGATTGCCAGAGGGTGCAGGCCAGGACGAGGGGCCCCACAAGTGCACGATTAGGGCCAGGGAGAGACACGGGAGGTTGGCCAGCTGGAGAGGGACCACAAGAGGGCTCCAGTGTGTGTCCAGCCTGTCTCATTCAGTCCTGATTGGCTGGATCCCAGCAGCAAACTAACCTACTTGTTGGAACATCTGCCTCCTGGTGGTCAGTGCACATCATAGCAAGCAATTTATTGGCCTTAGTATATCATTAGCATGTTATGCTTTGATTGTTTGAATGGGTGACTGGTTGAGACTTAGCATATTAGGCTTTTATTATATAGGAAGACCTTTATTATGTTGACATATGACCCCTCTGTTCCTACTTTGCTGAATGTTTTTATCAAAAAAAAGATGTTGAATTTTGTCAAATGCTTTTTCTTCATCAATTGATATGATTGTGTGGTTTTGTCTTGCAATCTGCTAATGTGCTGTATTACATTTATTAATTTGTGGACATTGTACCAGCCTTGCATCCCCAGAATAAATCCCACTTGGTTATGTATAATCCTTTTAATGTATTGCTGCATCAATTTGCTAAAATTTTGTTGAGGAATTTAGCATCTATGTTCATCAGGAATATTGGCTTGTAATTCTCTTTCTTTTAATGTCTTTATCTGGTTTTGGAATTATGATAATGCTTGCCTCATAGAAAGAGCTTGGAAGAATTCCTTCCTCTTGAATTTTTTGGAATAATTTGCAGAGGATAGGTGCTAGCTCTTCTTTGAATGTTTTATAAAATTCCCCTATGAAGCCATCTGGACCAGGGCTTTTGTTTGCTGGAAGATTTTTATTGTTTTTTTGTTTGCTTGTTTTTGTTGTTGTTGTGTTTTATATTACTGCCTCAATTTTATCAGTAGTTATCAGCCTTTTCAAGTTTTCTGATTCTTCTTGATTAAGTTTTGGAATATTGTATTTTTCTAGGAATATGTCCATTTCATCAAGGTTGTCCAATTTGTTGAAATAGAGTTGTTCAAACAAATATAGTATTTTTTATGATGCTTTGTATTTCTATGGGGTCAGTTATGACTTCACCTCTTTTGTTTCTCTTTTTGTTTATTTGGGTCTCACTGTTTCTTGGTGAGACTGTCTATAGGTTCATCAATCTTGTTTATCCTTTCAAAGAACCAACTCTTGGTTTTATTGATCTTGTGTGGAGTTGTTTTGGTCTCTTATGTCATTTATTTCCATTCTGATATATATTATTTCATTCCTCTCACTTACTGTGGGCTTTTCTTGTTGCTTTCTTTATAATTATTTAAGTTGTAAGGTTATATAACTTATTACAAGTTTTTCTTATTTCTTGAAGTTGCTACAAACTTCCCTCTCAGGATTGCTTTCTTTGTGTCCCATAGATTCTGGGTTGTTGTATTTTCATTGTCATTTGTTTGCAGGATTATTTTATTTCTTCTTTAATCTCCTTGGTGAACTGTTCATTGTTTAATAGCATGCTTTCACCTCCATTTGTTTGATTGTTTTTTATTGTGTTGCTGTCCATCTCTCTTGAAATGCTCCAGAATTTATTTATTTATTTTTTATATATTTGGATGGTTCTGTATTGGGTGCATATATGTTTATCAGAGTTATAGTCTCTCATTGTATTGATCCCTTTAATATTACAAAGTAGTCTTCAGTGTCTCTGTTTATGGCCTTCACTTTGAAGTCTATTGTGTCAGCTTTTTTTCTTTTCCATTTGCCTGGAAAATGTTTTTCTATCTCTTCAGTTTCATTCTGTGTAAATTTTTTTATGTGAGGTCTATTTCTTGTAGACAGCATATATATGGGTCATGTTTTCTTATCCATTCAGCTACTCAATGCCTTTTGGTCAAAGCACTTATGCCATTTACATTTAAGGTTATTATTGATAGGTACTTATTTGTTGCCATTCTTATTCTTTATGCCTTTGTTCTTCTCTTTCTCTCTATTTCTTCTTCTTACAACAGTTCCTTTAGCAAAATAGAACACAACAGAATGTGAAACAAAAGAAACAAAACAAAAACATATACAAGTCTACTACAGCAATAACAGGAACAATTCCCAGAGGAAAGAGAATTAGGAAAAAGAAAACAGAGCAAGAATGAGAGATTTTAAAAAAGGAATAAATATGAGGAGAAAAATAACAAAACAACCAACCAAAGATCAACAACAACAACAACAAATTCCACTCAACCAAAAAGCAAAACAAGAAATACCAAAAAAGAAAAATGGGGAGAGAAAAATGAATATATGGGGGCAGAGTTCAAAGAAAGAAAATAAGAATAAAGAATTAGAGGAATAGGGGAAGAAAATGGTTTAAAGTAAAGGATGAAGAAGAGAAAATTTAGAAAAAAAATTAAAAGATAAATGAAGGAGAAACCAGATAAATCTAAAGTAAGAAAAGGAAAAAAGATGAGATAAGATTAGAAAAGGAAAAGAGTGAAAGAAAAAGAAAATGATTGTATAGGAAAAGGGAAGAGGAAAATTAGATATATGAAGGAAACAATGGAGACTAGAATAATTCTATATAATAAAAGGGTAATATGCAAATTGACCCTAACAGCAGAATGACTGGGAATGACTGGTCACTATGACACACACTGACCACCAGGGGGCAGACGCTCAATGCAGGAGCTGCCCCCTGGTGGTCACTGCACTCCCACAGAGGGAGCTCTTCTTAGCCACAAGCCAGGCTGATGGCAGCCAGTACAGCGGTGGTGGGATCCTCTCCTGTCTCCTCAGAAGAGCTAAGGATGTCTGACTACACCTTAGGCCTCCTCATCACTGGCATGTGGACATCCCCTAAGGGCTCCTGGGCTGCCAGAGGGATGTCTGACTGCCAGCTTAGGCCTGATACCCCGGGTAGCAGGCCTAAGCCAGCAGGTGGACATCCCCTTAGGGTTCCCAGACTATGATAGGGCACAGGCCAGGCTGTGGGACCCTCCCCCAACCAGTGTACAAAGTTTTGTGCACTAGGCCTCTAGTTAATAAAGCATATAAAGAAGATAAATTTAAAAAGGAAAGATAAAATAAATAACAAAATAGACAATAAAAGGAAAAAAAGAGGAGAAAAGAAAAAATAGTGTACTTTTAAGCTGAGTTTAATGCCCCATGGGAGTTCTGTGTGGATCCTACTCTCCAGATGACTGTGGCTGACTGTTCTCTCTGCCAATTCTGGGTTTCCCATGGGGTGCTTAGGTGCTGCCCACTGTCAGAAACTGTCCTCTGGAACCTGCCTGAAGCTCCAAGTGATCCGTAGTTTGTGTTTGTCTCATGGGACTTGGCTGTAAGCAGGAGGGGGCCAATCTGCCATCTAAAGTAGATTTGTTAGCGTGGGCCCAGGGCTTGGTCAGCTAACTTCCCCTGGTTCTCTGGGCTCCGCCTCTGCCTGCCTTTGCTTGCAAGAGAGCTGTCAATCTTAATCACTCAAAATTCAGTTTCTGAAAGGGCTTTAGGCAGGGAAAGTGTTGTTCAGATTTCAGGGAATATGGCTGGCATGTTTCCCTGTCCTAGAGCTACTCTGCAAGTGGCCCAGAATATGACTGTACCCCGTGCTGGGCAGAGATCCTTGTATATCATCCAGGGGGACTGGCTGGAAACCTGGAGTTTCTATTAGTTCTCCAGGGTGGGAAAGTCCAAGACTAGACTGGTGCGCAGGATAGCTGGGTGGACAGTCCCTTCCCCTATCTAGTCACTGAGGGCTCCTCAGCATTTCAACCTGAAGGCTTGGCCTCTGTTTTTATGTCTTCTGAAAAAGTCAAAATGCAGGATGTGGCAGGCAGGGCCCCTGAGGATGTATCACCTAGAGCAGGGCTTTTTTTCTTTTTCTTTTTTCAAATATATTTTATTGATTTTTTTAAAGAGAAGAAGGGAGAAGGATAGAGAGCTAGAAACATCGATGAGAGAGAAACATCAATCAGCTGCCTCCTGCACACCCCCTACTGGGGATGTGGCCGCAACCAAAGTACATGATGCCCTTGACCGGAATCGAACCTGGGACCCTTGAGTCCACAGGCCGATGCACTACCCACTGAGCCAAATCGGTCAGGGCAGCTTTTTTTTTTACCTGCCCTGTGGCTGCTGGCAGAGGCCCGCTCCTTTTGGGAAAAAGGCCATTTCGGTTTGGGGTTATGACCGATCAAATGCAGGACTCCTGCAACTGCTTTTCTGCGTGTCTTCCTGCAGTTTCCCACCCCAGCCTCTCCTTAGGCACTTTAAGTCCACGGTTCCCACCCTGCACCAAAACCTCGGGTAGTAGTTGCAAATGAAAACTCCTGTGCTCTGGGTTTAGGAAAACACACACACACACACACACACACACACACACACACACACACACACACCAACCCCAAACTGTGGCTTTCTCTCCTACCGGCTCCCATATGCTGGCTCCAGAGTCTGCTGTGGCTGGTAGTGCTGCCGCCTTTCCTGGCTGGATGTTACGTGGGCTGCTGGTCTTGGCTCTGGTGATCTGGGCCTCTGTCCTCTGAGGGAACAGACCTTCCTGTGGCCCAGAGCTCCCTGCTCTCTCAGCCTGCCAGTCTGCCACCCTGGGAGCTGGCTTAGCTCCTCTGGCGACCTCACACTTTCTACTGGTCTCGGAGCTTTCTATCCTTCCTTGATATAAGTCTCCTCCTCAGCTGGACATCAGTTGGTAATTCTAGGTGAATATTCTCCAATTTAGTTGTATTTTCTGTCTGGCTCTGGGAAGAGGTGCATGACAGGTTCACCTATTTGACCACCACCCCCCCTCCCCACCCATCTTCCCAGATATATCCTTATTTATTTTTAAATTACATGTATGTATGCACATTATAACCTATTATGTACAATATAAAACATAAAATAGAATTTTTTAAGAGGATGAGAAGAAAAATACAAATAGAAACTCTCATGCAATCTTCTTTCAATGAACATTAGAAAATGACTGAAAAATTTGATGTGAGCCCTGACCGGTTTGGCTAGGTGGATAGAGCGTCGGCCTGCAGACTGAAGGGTCCCAGGTTTGATTCTGGTCAAGGGCATGTACCTTGGTTGCGGGCACATCCCCAGGGTGGGGTGTGCAGGAGGCAGCTCATCCATGTTTCTCTCTCATTGATGTTTCTAGCTCTCTATCCTTATCCCTTCCTCTCTGTAAAATATCAATAAAAAATAAATTTAAAAAAATTTGATGTGAGTATATTTCCTTATTTAACTGAGAATCATTATAATGTGTCAATCCAAAATTTCCAACCAATTTCCTAAACTGTAACCAAAACGTAGTAAACACTTAAAATGTAAAATGCTGAAATGCTTACTTACTGCTATCTGAAAAATCTAGTTACTAACAAATAGCTGCTTTGAGAACACAACATGTACTGTGAGCTTCAGTGTAGATACACATCCGTTTTGTTGAGACTGTAAAGTCTTTAAAAAGTCTATCTGTGATTCTAAGGTATTACCAATTTTTTTTAAACTAGAGGCCCGATGCATGAAAATCATGCAAGACGAGGCCTTCCTTCCCCTGGCTGCCAGCACCAGCTTCCCTCTGGGACCCGGGGTCCAGGCTTCCCTCGCAGCCCCAGCTTCATCTGGAAGGTAGTCTGGAAGGAGGTCCTGTCTAATTAGCATATGATGCTTTTATTATTATAGATGTATCCAGGATATTTTCCATCATTTGGTTTACAATGTATTGAGTGTTGAGAATATAAATGTATTTTTTCTGTAAAATATTAGCCCAAAAAGTTGGATTGAGTGATGGTTGGGAGTAAGTTCTTCCTTGCCCCTGCTTGCTGTGCCAATTGTGGGAGTATGCACTCCTTCATCCTGCCTGACTGCTCCAACTGTCAGGGATGAGTCCCTTTGGCAGGACTGGACCTCCTTGGATGCAGGGTGTTAGATGGAGAAGACATGAGGAGTCATGGTCATATAGGAGCGTCCTTTTGTAGCCCAAGTGACCATTGCTAACAAGGAGCCAGATAATGCAATTCTTCAAATCAGTCCCATAGAGTAGGCAGCTGCACACCAGCTGGTCAATAATGCATCTTTCCTACAAAGCAGCCTCCAGCATAGGACCTACTGATGTAGGAGCCCGACCAAGCAGCCGCACACCACCTGGTCAGTAACATACTTTATATCAACTTAGACAAAAGAGGCTTCTGGCTCAAATAGTGACTCTAGTCTTTTGGATTCTAGAAGGGCACACTTGCCTCGTACAGTACGATTGCTGTGTCCTTACTTTTGCCCTTGCCTCTGGGAAATTGGCCTTGGCCTTGAACATCCAGCATACTCTGGTCAGGAGTCCCACAGAGATATAAATATTCTTTGAAGATTGGATACTGTAAACCAAGAGGCTTCTTAGTGGGAAAATATTAATCAGTAAGACTTTCCTCAGTGGTGTGCTTATAGTTTCTTCCATTGCCCCAACAAAACAACTTGTGCTCTCGGAGGTGAAATGATCGCCTTTGACAGCTGTGCAGAGCGTGGAGTTGGCATGACTTGACTGGCTCCATCCTGCAGTTGACATGCCCGACTGCATCTTTACACCTGCCAGGTGCCAAGTACAGCCACTGCCACTGCCTGGGAAGGCTGCCTACAACATCTTGCCAGACAAACACAGAAGCTGAAGGGTGTGGCCCCTGCAGCAGATGTTGACAAATATTTACAAGTTACAAGTTTGTCAGATTCACTGTGACAGGTTATCACAGGCAGACAAGGGCCCTATAAAAGCTGACAGCAGAACAAGCAAGCTGCTATTCGCCCTCTTATGAATGAGCCACGCTGGCTGCTCCTGTGTCTGCCTTGGTGGCCATTGAGTGTTCTGGGTGAAGCCTTGTGAGACCTGGACCCCCAGGATGCCGAGGCTTCTGTGACTCGCCTGTTGGGATGACTCCAAGTGGCCAGCGATCACCACTCTGTGAGTAGCTGGCACTGGAGGAGATCTGAGATGCTTGGACTTTCCGTTTATTAACCACAATGCTTCTGTGTGTGCTCTGATGTGTTTGTGGTTTGGTTTAATCCTGCAAGTGATAAAAGCTAAGTTGACAGCAGTCACCTGTGTTGATTCACTGTTGTTTCATGGTGCCACATGACTACCTAGGGTCCCGGCCTTGATCAGGCACCCCTGATACTACCCAAGGTCAGGACATCGAATGACTTACAGGAAAGACAATGCTCATGTCCAGGGTGCTCAAGATATAAGCTACTGTTTTCTAAAGACAGCAAATGGCCTACCAAAGAGGCTAGTGTTAGAACTGGCATCTTAGGTCAGGGTCTCCCTCATGTTAGCAATAGCTACACCCTCAGGTGAACTCTGCAGGTTCCCACACCTTGCCTGTGCACCCAGAGCTGGCAGTCATTTCTTACAGGAAAGAGCTCGAGTCACACATAGAATCACTGTGACAATTACTTAGTTTGTCATCCGCTCCTTCATTCAGGTGTATGAAGGCCAAACAATGTTTTAGAAATTAATTGAGGGGAATTGGTGGCATAAAAAGAAAAAATAGAGATGAATAAGCAAAACAACAGACACTCAAAAATAGATAATTTAGAAAAGAAAACATAGTCTTTTAAAAATTACTATTTTACAGTATCCATATAACATGAACAGACTGCTAAAAAAAGGATGAATCTGAGGATAAGAAAGAGTTGATGAAAATTTAAAACATAAATTGCAAAAACAAATCAGCAAAAGGGTGAAAATAAAAAGTTGAACAAATCACCCAGAACAAAGACAAGAGAGAGACAGATACAGATGTGTAAAATGTAAAGAAATAAAATAAAAAATCAAGGGCATAGAAAGTAATCCAAGACTTGTACATTCACTTGTAAACCAAAATGACAATACAAAATTACTCAGAAGATGAAATAATAGTTTAGAACTCTTTTGTTTGTTTGTTTGAACAGGGAGGGGAAGAAAAGTTTCCTTTTCTTAAGATGATAAATCTTCCGGGACAAAAATCTAAGGATCTTTATAATTTACATTTAAATGTTGAAGGAGAAATTAGGAAAGAAAACAAACAGCTTCCCACTTTTTCCATTGTTTTTATGCCTGCTGTTCACCCTCACATCAGTGAGCAGTTCTCTGACTGACTTTTGGAGAAAGTTACCCCCTTTCGTAGTAGGAGGAATGAAGAGCGCTCTTGAGGACCAACCTAGCAATCTGTGCAGGAATTTCACGTGCTGCTAAGAAACAAAGATGTATTGGCCCCGGCGAAAGCCAGAGGCATGTTACAGTGATGATATGTAATCAGAACTGTTTTCGCTAAGGTTCCAGGTGCCCATTTGACTCCATGCATGATCATCTTACCATCTCAGCCTTACATTATTCAGGAAGGATGGGTTAGCTATCTGAATGAGAAAAACAAACCACAAACAAACAAAAAACACAACAAATTGAAACTCTCTGGCTTTGACAGAACCGTGTAGAGCCTGGAGGGGGTGTTCGACAAAAAACGGGGACCGCGGAGTCAGCGCCAAAAGCCTGGTGCAAAGAGAAATTTGAGGGAAGTCAGGCTGGAGAGAGGCAGAGGAGTCTGCTCTCTTCAGGACAGTGGCAGGCAGGCTAAGCCAGCGCCCGATCTTATCTGGAAAGGAGCAGTGTCACGGGTGGGCTGGATCAATTCTGGGACAGGCCTGGAAGTCTTAGTGGGCATGACACCACTCAAAGTTGTTTATACTCAATGTAAGTCATAGGGAGCTCCGATTTAATCTGAGCCCCTCCCCCTCACCCTGTCCCCTTCCCCAGTAGAGCCACAAGTGACTGAGCTTCAGTATTCCACAGAGAAAGGCAATGTTCACCTATGGTTACATAGCATCGATTTCAGAAGCTCTGCCATCTTATTCAGTTTTCACAATATCCCACGAAGTGAAATATACATTTGAATAAAAAATTGTTAAGTATCTATACTCTGGTCATGAGTATATTCATAGAAGTTATAATACTATCTAATAAAAGAGTAATATGCAAATTAGGCATCACCCCGGGACAAAGATGGCCTCCCCCATAGCCACAAGATGGTGGTGCTGAGCCCGGCTCAGCCTCACCACTGAAGTGGTCAGGCCTGTTAGCCAGGCAGGTGGCTGTGGAGGTGGGGGACCCGAGGGGTGGAACAGGCAATCAGAGGGCACGGGGGCCCCCTGCCCAGGCCAGAAGCCTTTGCCAGAGCCCTCAGGCCTGGACAGGGGCAGAGTTGGTGATCTCAGGGGTCTGGGCACTGGTGGAGCTGGCAAAGCAGAGGTCTGGGGGTCCCCTGCCCAGGCCTGCAGCCTTGGACAATGGCTGTCAGTGGGGCAAGGGCAGAGCCGGCAATGGCAGGGGGAAGGATCAGAGCCAGTGATTGCAGAGGCCTAGGCTCTGTGAAGCTGGTGATTGGAGGGTCTTGAGGGTCCCCTGCCCAGGCCTGTAGCCTCAGGCAGAGATTACAGGCCTGGGCAGAGGTGGAGCTGAGATTGGAGGGGCAGGGGTGGAGCTGGTGATCAGAGTGAACTACAGAGGAATCACCTTTTCTGACTGCTCATTGGCTAAGCTCCCTGTATGGCACTGGTAACATTATTAGTAACTTGGGTAATAAGAATCCAAAAAGGCAACCTAGGGTTTTCCCACCATACTCCTGGAGAAAAAAAATGAAGGTCCACTGCTGGAGGGGTAAGAATGTCATATCCTGCCCTAGCCGGTTTGGCTCAGTGCATAATGCCTCAGCCTGCTGACTGCAGGGTCTGGGTTCAATTCTGATCAAGGGCATGTACCTACATTGCAGGCTCCTCCATGGCCAGGGCCCAGGTCAGGGCTCATGCAGGAAGCAACCAATCAAAGTGTTCCTCTCACTTTGTTGTTTCTCTCTGTTTTTCCCTTCTCTTCCACATTCTCTAAAAATCAATGGAAACATATCCTCAGGTGAGGATAAAAAAGAAAGAAAGAAAGAAGTGTCATATCCTATGAAAGACACATCTTGAAAATGCCTAAAGAAAGTTGTCATTTTTTCAGGTGAAGGGACTGGAGTCTGTGTTGATGAAAACACCTTGGTGGCTGTGGTGACTGGCAGTGGCTGCAGCAGCGGGGTGATAGGAGTGGTGGCTTCCCCTGATTAGCCTGGTTGCCTCCCACAAAGGGAGGCCAGACTGCAGCTTAGACCAGCTCCCCAAAGGGATCAGGGATCAGGCCTAAGCCATTAGTAGGACACCCCCTGAGGGCTCCCAATATGTGAGAAGAGGCAGGCTGGGGTGAGGAACCCCCCCCACCCAGTGCATGAATTTCGTTCACCGGGCCCCTAGTCTTAACTAATAAAAGCGAAATATTAAAATTAACCGTTTCTCTGGGACGGGGGTAAGCCATGCCCACCAGCAATCAGAGCTGCTGTATGCAAATTAGCTCAGCCAAGATGGCGGAGGCCACAGCCCCGGTGTGCGGCTTCTCTGGGGCTGCGGCCTCCGCCATCTTGGGAGCCTCCCGCCTGGGAAGGCATCCGGCACCTTGGGCCTGCAGATGCCTTCCCAGGCGGTAGCCTGTGGGGGGGAGGCAGGGACCAGGCGGCTGGACCACGCGGCCCCTGCCCAGGAGGCCGTGGGGTGGCCAGCGCCACCCCACCATCGGCTTCCCAGGCGGGTGGCCCGTAGGGTCAGTGGGAGCTGTGGCCAGCCTGAAAACTGCCCTCAGCCCCTCACCCAGGCTTGCCACACCCCCTGGGGTGAGGGTCTCCACTGGGGAGCTTGGCCAGCTTGCAAACAGACATTGGCCCCTCACCCAGGCTGGCCAGGCACACCAGCAGGTGGACATCCCCAGAGGGATCCCAGACTGCGAGAGGGCACAGGCCGAGCTGAGGGACCCCCCCACCCCCCAGTGCACAAATTTTTATGCACCGGGCCCCTGGTAAATTGATAAAAGACATAATTTTTCCACATAAACAATGTCCTAAATTATGCTGCCTAGGTTTGCTGGTATTTTATGATTTAGCTCACAATGATGAGATTTTATCACCCTTATAATGGTAATGTTTAACATTTTAAGTAAACAACATAGCATTTGTAAATAATTTTTGGTTTTAAAGCAACAGGTCTTATTAAAACATTCCAATACCATAGTCTACTTACTCTGTAATTCATAAATATAATGCTATACAGAAAACAGAGGTCATATTAGAATACTTCCTTGAGTATGTAAAGATGAAAACATACAAGAATGGCATGAAATAGATTGAAATATTCTGAACACTACTTAATTAAAAGAAATTTATAACAAATTAGCTTTGCCATTACTTTCAGTAATTTTCAAAAACTACATTAATGCTTGATGCTCTCCGTTATCTTCAAATACATTACTTTGTTAATTATTTTACATAAATCAGTGGAAAACAGCTTAATTTGTCTAGCATGGTGGAATTTTTAAGCCTACAAAGAACCACTCCCTAAGTTTACTTAATTTCTCTGCAGCCTCTAAAAACAATTTCATCAATAAACCAATACAGAAAAAAGACACATACTTTTATTTAGCAGGACAATGCCCAATAAAAGGAAGTTTGCAAATACACAGCTTCTGAGTACAGTCTCAGCAAAAAAAAAAAAAAAAATTATGTTTATAAAACATATAAGAAAAACTATCAAAAATAGATTTTTGTGCCCTAACCGGTTTGGGTCAGTGTATAGAGCATCTGCCTGCAGACTGAAGGGTCCGTGTTCGATTCTGGTCGAGGGCATGTACATTGGTTGTGGGCACATCCCCAGTAGGGGGTGTGCAAGAAGCAGCTGATCAATGTTTCTCTCTCATTGATGTCTCTAACTCTTTATCTCTCTCCCTTCCTCTCTGTAAAAAAATCAATAAAATACACTTTTAAAAAATAGATTTTTGTCTCAGATCTGAATTAAGGTATGCCAATGTCAGGTCCATACTTATTTATTGATTACCATTTGCACACTCTTATACAAGATAATTTTAGGTCATTTAAAAATAATGCATTTATATTACATATGCATGAAAAAAATATAGGGGCTGATTTTCTTTTTTCCTTTTTTTTTATTATTACATAAAGTTTTACAAAGATTAGTACATATATCTCTTTTTCCCCCTGCCCTTCCCCTAGCCTCCCTTACCCTGCAGTGTTTTGTGTCCATTGGTTGTGCTTAAATGCATGCACTAAGGTAAAATTTTTAACTCATTTTAAATTCTGATGCTGTTTATACTGACTTGAACAGTGTTATTCTCTCTATTAATGCCTCCCCCACCTCAGAACCTCAAAATGTAAACTTATTTGGAAACCAGGGGCCCAGTGCACAAAAATTTGTGCTCTCGGGAGGTCCCTCAGCCTGGCCTGTGCCCTCTCGGAGTCTGGGACCCTCTGGGGATGTCCACCTGCTGGCATGCCTGATCAGCCTGGGTGAGGGGCTGATGGTTGTTTGCAGGCTGGCCAAGTCCCCCAGTGTTGACCCTCACCGCATTGGGGTAGGGCCAGCCTGGGTGACTGGGCTGAGGGACGTTTTCACGCTTTCAGGCTGCCCACAGTCCCTTCAGGTTTTGGGTCCCTACTGGGGTACCTGGCCAGCCTGGGTGCTGGGCTGATGCCTGTTTGCAGGCTGGCCAAGCTCCCCAGTGGCGTCCCTCACCTCATTGGGTTGTGGCCAGCCTGGGTGGAGACCTGAGGGCTGTTTTCAGGCTTTCAGGCTGCCCACAGCTCCCATTGACCCAATGTCCCAGCAAGGCTGGGTGGAAGCAGGTTTCTGGGGTTTATTTATCTTCTATAATTGATACTGTTCCTTTAAGCTGAGGCCTAGGCACGTAATGAAGCCTCCTGTTGGCTTCAGCTCTTGGCTTCTATAATTGAAAGAATGTTGCAAGTATGTTGCCTGGAGCTGGGAGAAGCCCAGACAGTTTACTCCTGGTGCAACGGAAGCTGCCTGTTTACTCTAGCTCCGTGACTGCCAGCCTCCATCTTGCCTGGGTTAATTTGCATACAGCCACTCTTATTAGCTGGTGGGCATGGCTTAGGCATCCCATAGAAATGGTCAATTTCAATATTACTCTTTTATTAGACTAGATAGTATCATTTCAAATACAATTAGATAATTTAAGATAAGATTATACTGATTTAGGATGAACTCTAAATCCAATAACTTTTGTCCTTATCACTGAGTCATATTCTGAGGTACTGAGCATGAGTGCTTTGACATATAAATTTTGTGGGACACAACTCAACCAATAACACTATTTTAACATTGATGACCAATCACACATTGACACTTGGAGAAAAAGATGAACACTTTCTCACTAACAATGCCTATCACTACCAACAGCATCACCATTTCTCCAAGACCACCTGCACTAAAGCCCTGTCTTATCACCTCATTTCTCCTCTGCCCAGTTCCCCTAGAGCTTTCCACCACTAATTCCTGTATTAGAAAGCTGTTCCACTTTATTATCACACAGAAGCTTTCCACAACCTACTAGATCATTGCTATATGCTGGAATCTCCCCTGATCTAGAAACTGCTGATATGGAATTCTAACCACAGACATTTTAATTGCTATGAGGATGAGTTGTAAGAGTACCCCAGGTGATTCTAATTGGAGCAAAGCTTGTGAACCACTGTATAGAGCAGCGGTTCTCAACCTGTGGGTCGCGACCCCTTTGGCAGTTGAATGACCCTTCTTTAAGAATACTCTTCAACATTTCATGTAATACTGGTTTGGTGATGGTGACCTTTTCCTTGTCTGTGAAGCTCTTTATCTGACCTTCAATTCTAAATGATAGCTTTGCTGTGCAGGGTAATCTTGGTTGTAGGTCCTTGTTATTCATTACTTTGAATATTTCTCACCATTCCCTTCTGGCCTGCAAAGTTTCTGCTGGGAAATAAGCTGACAGTCGTATCTGTACTCTTTTGTAGGTAACTAATTGCTTTTCTTTTTCTGCCTTTAAGATTCTCTCTTTGTCTTTTGCCCTTGGCATTTTAATTATGATGTGTCTTGGATTCCTCTTGTTTGGATTCCTCTTGTTTGGGACTTTCTGTGTTTTAGGGACTTGTAAGTCTATTTCTTTCACCAGGTAGGGGAAGTTTTCTGTCATTATTTCTTCAAATAGGTTTTCAATATCTTGCTCTTTCTTCTCCTTCTGGCACACCATAATGGGAATGTTGGTATAAGTTATCCCAAAGGCTCCTTATACTATCTTCATATTTTTTTATTTTTTTCTCTTCTGATTGGGTATTTTTTGCTTCCTCATATTTCAAATCACTGATTTGATTCTCAGAATCCTCTACTCTATTGTTGAATCCCTGTAAATTATTCTTTATTTAAGTTAATGTATGCTTAATTTCTGACTGGTCTTTTTTCATGTCTTTGACATTCTCACTATGATGCTTGGAAGTCTCACTAAGTCCTTTGAAGGTCTCATAAAGATCCCTGAGTAGCCTTATAATTGTGATTTTGAACTTTGTATCTAGTAGCTTGCTTTCTTGCATTTTATTTGTGACATGCTTCTTTGTCTCCCCATTTTGGCTGCTTCTCTGTGTTTGTTTCTATGTATTAGGTAGAGCTGCTATGTTTCCTAAAGTTGGTAGAGTGGCCTTGTGTAGTAGGTGTTCTGTAGGGCCCAGTGGCTTAGCCTCCCTAGCCACTTGAGCTGGGCACTCTAGGTGCCCCCTTGTGTGGACTGTGTGCACAGTCTTGTAATTGAGCCTTGATTGCTGTTGGCATCACTGGGAGGAGCTGAATTCCAGGCCAATTGGCAGGAAGGACCAGCTGCGACTATATTGGGAACTGCTGTGCATGAGACACTCCTATGGAGCAGAACTTGCTTTCGTGGGGCTTTGGTGCCAACTGAGTCTGCCCCTTGAATGTGTCACTAGTGGATAGGTAGAGTTTTAATCTGCTGTGGTCTGAAGTTGTCCACTGAGTGCACTGGCTCTAGGGTCTCCAGGGAGGTACAAAGACAACCACTACCTGGGGCCACTCGGCAGGAGTTATAGAAGGATCTGCAGATGCCTTCTCTTTGTATTGGGTTTAGAAGTGCCCAGGCAAGGCCTAGCTGTGAAACAAGGCAGGCTGGTGCTAGTGCCAGTATTGGGCTTTTTATTGATAGGTTTGAGGCATGCTGACACCAGTTGATTCATTTTTGAGAGATTTTAGCAAAGTGTAAAACCTGAGCCAGGATAAGCCATTCATATGGAAAAGCTACTGCACACAGATTGGTTGGGGCTGCACTTTGGATGTGGTAAACTTCAGGGATCACCAGGGGCAAGGAAGATGGAGCAAACAGTGTGAGCCAGGTTGATGGAAACTCAGATACAACTGCCATATTGTCTGTATCCGTGGGTTATGCATACACACATATGCCATCTAATCTAATAAAAGAGTAATATACAAATTGACCCTCACTCTGTTACACCTAAGCCACGCCCACCAGCCAATCAGAGAGACTATATGCAAATTAACTCAGCAAAGATGACGGCCGGCAGCCATGGAGCTGGAATAAGTAGGAGGCTTGCCCCGAAGATGGAGGAAGCTAAGGTTCCTGTGTGCCTAGACCGGCTGTGGCCTCTGCTCAAGGCAACAAAGTTTCAATTATAGAAAATAAACAAACCCCAGATACCTCTTCCAGCCTTGGGCTCAAGGAAGCACTGGGAGCCTGGGTTATCAGGGGCAACCTGACCTGGGCTCTGGTTAAAGCAACAACGTTTCAACTTTAGAAGTTAAAAAAATCCCAGATACTAGTTTCCAGCCAGCCTTGCTGCAAACAGCCATCAGCCATTCACCCAGGCTGGCCAGGTACCCCAGTAGGACCCCACTCCCTGAAGGGGATGTGGACAACCTGAAAACAGCCCTCAACCCCTCACCCAGGCTAGCCAGGCACCCCAGGGGGGAACACCCACTTTGAAGGGGCTGTGGCCAGCCTTCAAAAAACCATCAACCCCTCACCCAGGCTGGCCAGGCACCCCAGTGGGAATCCCACCCTGATTTAGGACACCCTTCAGGGCAAACCAGCTGGCCCCCACCCATTCACCAGGCCTCTGTCCTATATAATAAAAGGGTAATATGCAAATTGACCCTAACAGCAGAAGCACTGGGAATGACTGGTCACTATGACACACACTGACCACCAGGGGGCAAACTCTTAATGCAGGAACTTCCCCCTCATGGTCAGTGTGATCCCACAGGGGGAGCTATGCTCAGCCACATGCCAGGCTGCCAGCTGCCAGCACAGCAGTGGTGGCGGGAGCCTCTCCCGCCTCCTCAGCAGAGCTAAGAATGTCCAACTGCAGCCTAGGCCTATTCCCTGCTGGCAAGTGGACATCCCCTGAGGACCCCTGGACTGCCAAAGGGATATCTGGCTGCCAGCTTAGGTCAGATGCCCTGGGGAGTGAGCCTAAGCCAGCAGATGGACATCTCCCGAGGGGTCCCAGATTGCTAGAGGTCACAGGCCGTGCTGAGGGACATCCCAAGTGCACAAATTTTTGTGCACCGGGCCTCTAGTATGTATGTGTATGTGTGTGTATATATATATATATATACCTCTAGTGTGTGTGTGTATACTTCTAGTGTGTGTGTGTGTGTGTGTGTGTGTGTATATATATATATATATATATATATATATATATATATATATGGTGCAAAGTGTCCCCATGGGAGTTTGACTGGGAGAATGGGAGTTCAATCACTTGCTATGACGTGCTCTAACCACAAGGGGTGGCACAGAATATGAGGAGTGACGAGTGGCAGTGGCAGGTCACTGAAGGAGTGAGGGAAGGAGGAGGCAAGGAGGCAGGCTGGTGGGAAACCTGATCAGACCTCATCACCAGCCAGGCCTAGGGACTCTACTGGTGCATGAATTTCGTGCACTGGGCCTTTCGTATAGAATAATATAGGACAAATTGGCTTCTTGGTCATAGTACTCAATTAATGCAAACATAGTCACAGTGCTAGCTATACTTAGTTAAAACTAAGTTCATGTTTTTAAATACATTTTTTTACTGTTAATACTCACCCAAGGATATTTCTCCATTGATTTTTGAGGAGGGTGGAAAGGAGAGGGAGAGTCAGAGAGAAACATGGATGTGAGAGAGACACATTGATTTGTTGCCTCTCATAGGGGCCTTGATCAGGGCCAGGGATCAGACCTACAACTGAGGTATGTGTGCTTGACTGGAATCGAACCTGGGACCCCTCAGTCCACAGGCTGATGCTCTATCCACTGAACCAATCTGGCTGGCTTAAGTACACTTTTTACAAGTGCTTCAATAAGTTTCAAGGAACTCTGCTATGATCTACTCTATAAAAGTGAAATATTAAAATTAACCATTTCTCTGAGACAGAGTAAGTCACGCCCACCAGCCAATCAGAGCAGCTGTATGCAAATTAGCCCAGCCAACATGGCGGCCGCCAATCACGGACCTGAGTAAACAGCCCTTTCCATTGCGGCAGGAGCGAAAGTGAAGCTGCGCCCCTCAGCTCAGCTCCGATTAAACTGCCTCTAGCAGTTTTGAAACAATGTAACAACCATAGAATCCTCCGGAGCTGAAGGAAAGAGCAGCCCGGGCCTAACCAGTAAAAGTAACAATTGTTTCATTATAGATGCTGCGAGGTGAAGCAGAGGAGGCTTCAGTTAGTTAGAAGGCCGCCTTAAAGGAACAGTGTATCAATTATAGAAGATGACCCCAGGCCTTCAAGGAACAGTATCAATTATAGGAGAAAAAACTCCGAGAACCTGCGTCCAGCCGGCCTTGCTGGGACGTTGGGTCAATGGGAGCTGTGGGCAGCCTGAAAGCCCCTCACCCAGGCTGGTCAGGCATGCCAGCAGGTAGACATCCCCCGAGGGGTCCTAGACTGTGAGAAGGCACAGGCCGGGCTGAGGGACCTCCTGAGTGCACAGAGCGGCTGCAGGGCGGGACAGCACAGGACCCAGGACCCGTGATGGGAAAGAGGCGGCAGGGTTGGAGGGCACCAGGAAGCGGGTAAGAGGCAGCGGGGGGGGGGGGTCTCGGCCTGCTTGGTGGCTGCCCAGG
>PVJC01005679.1:0-58088 GCA_004026665.1 Murina feae
ACACACACACACACACACACACACATACACACAGAAGGCGCCTGGCAGACTGGGGCCATCATAGGACATCCACTGAGGGGTCCCAGACTGTCAGAGGGCACAGGCCGGGCTGAGGGACTCCCTCCACCCCGAGTGCACAAATTTTTGTGCACCGGGCCCCTAGTTATTTTATATATACAGCTACAGACATAATGCATGTAGTCCAATTATAGTGCATCAGAGATGTTCTGTTGACCATTATTAAAATTTTCTGCACATCTCTGTTTTGTATCTCAGATAAGTCTCTTTTAATAATGCCCTGGCAAAATAAGAATATGTATATTTCCATATGAATAAATAAATATAGATGAGGAAACATAATTATTGAACTCTTAATGAAATATGGTAATCTAGAGGATATGAGTTCACACATAGTTTTTTCTTTTGTAGCCCAAATAATGTTGCAGGGAAATATATTGCATTGTAAAATAAATGTTGACATTGGGAAAGCTTCTACTTGTCACTAAAGCTTCGAAACGTCTTCTTCAGCCCTGGGTTGTTTGGCTCAGTTGGTTGGGCATCATCCTGTTCACCTAAAGGTTGCTGGTTCAATTCCTGATCAAGGCACATGCTCAGGTTGCAGACCCAGTCCCCAGTAGGGAGTGTGAAGGAGTCAGCCAGTTGATGTTGTACTCTCACACTGATGATTCTCTCTCTCTCTCTCTCTCCCTCTCCTTTCCTCTCTAAAAATCAATACAGATTTAACCACAACAATACATATTTACCTTCTTTAATTCATAGTCTTCAACTTGGACTATCAATTGTTTCTCTTAACTTAGTTATGGGCACTAATTTTAAGATATCATAAAATGATAATAAAAGAGGGAACCATTAAAACGAATCTTCTACAACAGAATATAGTTTTAGAAATAAAATTTTTGGAAGTTGGTCAGGGAACTAATAAGTGCCACCTCAAATTCCTCAAGTATGCATATTGTTTTTTAGAAACCAAATACATGCTAGTTTAGAAAGAAACGTGCTGAACTGACTCTCAAAAATTCTAAATAACTAATGAAACCACAAAGTATCCCAGATGAGTAAAGCGTTGTTTAAAAGAGGTTCATTCAGAGGATATTGAAGGAAGATTGTAAACAAAGGCCATTAATTTATCAGAAAGATTAAAGTTTTAGAGATCCCCTCCCTGACCTTCATATTGCTTTAGTGCTAAGGTATTGTGTGGGGACCAGAATCTAATTGAGGTAGCATGCATTTTATCAACAGAAGGATTCTAGAATCTAGAATTTTTTGAAGTTCATAGAATGGGCCTTCAAACAGTCCAGCAGCAATGATGCAGAAAATATATGACATAGAGAAGTGAGACAAAAATCAAGTTTACTGTCAAAGTTATTGGGAAAATATTAACCACATATACAGAAATGATAAGGAGTCTGTGTCTCTATTGTTGGACCAATCTTTTGACCTCTCTGACCTTTTGTACTGTTTGTAGGATGAAAACGTCCCTTCAACTGATTTTAATTTTTTATAGATTTTAAGTGTGTTTCTAATTTAAATCAAACTCACTATTTTAATTGACTCTTTATTATTTCTTTACAAATACTAAACAGAGATTCAAATAACACAGTTTGGTAGTAAACTCATGCCCCATGTATGCATTGTGAAAATGAATAACTGAATTTTTCATCATATTACACCTTTTGGTTTTCAAGTTGAACAAGTCACAGCATAAACTTCTCAACAATATTTTTTTGTTAGGCTTATACTGGTTTTCCCATGAACTTAAAACGGTGTTTTACCTGCTTTCAGTTCCTTGGAATTTATAAGGAAAACAATACACACTTCAATCTGTTCATCACAGCATGGAGAGAATGTTATCTTCTCTGATATTTTATATTTGTGATCTTGCAGTTCTTCTGTGTCTGAGAATGGAAATATGACTAATCTGTATAAATTTCATTATAGATTTTATAATAGCTCTTTAGCCTTCATTTATATTTCTTGGAAATGTCTGCATTTCATGTTAGAGTATAAGGACATTATAAACATGATTAATATGTAGATACAAAGATGCATGCAAGATTATTGTTTCACTCTCCTCCATTAAATTGGAGGGACTACTGAATAATAGATTAGAAAAGTAAACTAATGAAAATTCGCCTCAAAATGCTTGAATGTAAAAATAGGTTTCTTACAAAGGCTATAAACCAGAAGATAAACATTCTGTTTTATGAGGTTTTTTGTTGTTTTTTTGATTGTTTGTTTGTTTGTTTTTGGTATGTTTATGTCCTGTATTTTCTACACGTATTCAGAAAATCACATATTCTAGGTTTCAGGTTTTTCCATTATAAATAGGTTTATTACAATTCACACAAGAAGATGCTGTAATAACTAAGGTGACATTATATAATTATACTTTCTAATAAAGTACTTGGGATAATTATAGGAACTACATAAAATTTAGATCCTATACACCCTAGTTCAACTATGCAACTGGTGCAAGGATTCCCTCTCAAATGTTACATCACTGTGGCTGTGTAGTCTTCATCCAGAATACTTCCATGTCTATTTATGTTCAAGTTAGCACCTACTCTAACAGCATCCTCAAAGGAATATCAAAGCCTTTTCAACTCTTACTTGTACGTGCATGTTTCTTACCATCTCTTTGAGCAAGCAAGGTGAACATACGTGAAAGAAGTAGGAGAGATTAGTAATAGATGTAACCAGATGCTTCATATTCTATAAAACGCTGAGGATGGTGAAGGGGAGGCCACTATGGACCAGAGTCAGGAGGCTTCGAGAAGAAGGTGGGCTTGAGGCAAGACTGCGGGGAAGCCTTTTCCTGTTGAAAGACAATCCAGAGAGGCAGAAGTGATAAGGTAAATACAGTAGGAAATATCAAGTATATTGACTCAAAACAGGTTTTATGCCAGCAATAGGTAAAAATCCAGCGGCATATTTTTATTGGGACCACATTAAGACCCTGCAATAGAATACATTGAAATGTGCTTTCAGCCCTTAAGAAACCGTCAGGCAATGTGAATTTCCCTGTCATAGGAAATTTCCTTGGACTTAGTAACTCTGAGAAAACTTGTTTAAATGGTCTATTAGAAAGTATGGTATCTATTTGCCATGGACAGCATTGTTCAAAAAATGTTCCCAGAAGTAAACGCTGCATATTTTTCCTAGTGCATATGGACATTTTATTTTATTTTTTTTTTAAAAAGCCCCCAAAAGATAGAAGTATGAATGCTATGGTATAATTCATTTCTATGTTTTCAAAGTGAACGTTTTTACAAAATGAAAACATGAAGAATTAGCCATTTCAATGAGATTATTTCCAACATGATATTCACAGGGTAGAGTAGGGATAAATCACAAGAAACAGGAACTTATTTTCTGCTTTGTGTTAAAGCTCCTGAGCTTCAGAGGAGTTAGTTTATTAACTATCCAAGAGGAACAGAAGGTGCTAGACATGTGGTATAAAGGAATAAAATACCAAGGTGATTTTTCCTCCTCCTTTTCTTTGTGTGAGTGTTGGTAATGAACTGAAGACAGAGCCAAACCACCCCAATTAATCCAGCACCACTTGGCACAATTGGCACCCCCTGCTGAGAAGAGCCCGGGCCTGAGCTAAGCAAAAGGTCTGAATTGTTTCTTCCTAGTGAGAAAGATGTGCCTCCCCAGATGAGTGTTGCCCATGTTACCCGCATTGCATTCTGGGGGCAGCTAACGTTGCAAGTTGCGGGTTTCATTCTCAGCCAGTCAGTAAAGACCAGTGGGCAGGCTTTCCTTTAAATTTAAGAAGAATCTGGCTATCACAGACTTGAGATCCCTGGGTGTATTTTGTGTGTGCGCACATGTGCGCCTGCATGTTTATATATGGGGTTTATTTGCTGAATTGCTGAGTCTGGTCCAAAAAATTCCATGAATCTTCAATTTTTCTTTTGTGGGAATGTGCACACTATTAAGGTTTGTGGCCAAGGGCATGCTTTTCTACTATTCATTTGGAAATTAAAATCTATTAAACTTGCTCTCATATCTCTGAAGGCCTTCCTTTTTTTCTAATCCTTGGCAATTCATTGTCGACTATTTTGGAACCAAATTTATAAGGGATTAAAAAAGTAATCTTGAGTTTTATTCAAAGAAAGGCAAATTCTTAATGAGAAGCTAAGAAATAAGCAGGTCTGAATCTGATTTGAAGACAAGGCTGACAGCTCATTTTATTTTTACTTTCATATTGAAATAATAATTTGTTGAAATTTGTTATAAAAATGGATTTCATTAGTAATCAGGAATCTAATAGATTGCTCTTTGATGAGGAAGTCATCAAACTTTGCAAGCTGTTTATCTTTTTGTTATGGAAGTAATATTGCATTAGCATGGATATTTGTAAGTTATTTGAGAAGTTTCTGAGTGAAAAAGTTTTGAGGGTAAAGAAATACTAGTGTAAATAAGGTTTGTTTTTTTTTAAATGCGGGAATTTTTTCTTTAAATGAATTCTGCTAATGCTTCATGCCTTAATAATCTTAAGAATTGCCGTATGTCTGAGAAGTGTTAGAATTTTCCTAGAATTTTTTTTCAGTGCTGTACAATGGAGTGTTTCCAGTTCCTACAATTGGATATCAGATTGGAAGCTTTCTCTGCTCTTCCATAGCCCTCCAGGCAACATATGTTATTAAAGCACAGGCAGTCACCGGGGAAAGTTGTGAGCATGTGGGAAATTAGGGTTCCTAAGTAGAGAGAAGTTGGTAAATCTATAAAACTGTGGATAATCTCTCTCCTGGGCCATCATTCTCCTTTAAATTATTCCTGTTAACCACCATAAACTTAAGGAATGAAATCGTTCCATGGTTAATGTACTTTGATATATTTCGCTCTGTGAGGTCAGGAGGTCTGTCTCATATTTCTATAACATGTTTTCTCTTGGCACTCAATGCTATTGATTTTGTGGACAAAGGGATGTGATCAATGAAGTGACAGTCGCAGCCAAAAAATGATTGGGGCAGGAAATGTAGTAATGATCAGCTAACCTCCAAAGGCTGAGCTTTGAGATGCTTATCTGGACCTCTAGCCTTCTCAAAATTGGGAGGGAATCCTAGGAGAGCTACTTTTTGCAAGAATTTAGTTGACACACACTTCATATCAAGTCAAATATGCCATAAGAGCATCTTCACTGTATTTTAGCCTAGGGGCTATAGGTCTTAAAGGGAACTCTTAAAATAATAAAATAAACTTATATTTGTTATATAATGGAGAGAGGTAACACTGAGAGTTCTTAACTCAAGTTCAAGGTCTGAGAAAGGATCAAGTTACATTTCTCATGCTTGAAAAAATAGCCACCCCAAAACTAAATTTTCTCTATTGTAGGAATATTGGTTGACAAATATATTTCATTTGTATCTGTACTTACAGGAAAGTTTTCACAATGCCCATGTTATGTTGATATAATTATTTACTGTGTCTTTTGCTCATTGGATTAGTACAACTATTTATTTAACAAGTAGATACTGGCATGTGACTGTTGGGTAGTTACTTTGTTAGGTGTTTAGGATTAAAACTATAATGATTTATACATAATCCATTCCTTTAATATATCCCATAGTCTATGTATTCATATTCATGACATTGTGATCAAAACAAATGTAATCTGTGCAAGCAGAGGGAAGGCCATGAGGGAAGCTTACTGTGGACAGAATGTGAGATTAACATGCAAAATTGAGTAGAAACTTATTAGATAGGTAAAAGCTAAAAGTGACACCTATGAAAAAGGTCCAAAGAAGAGAAATATCTTGGCAATTTGACCAAAGGAAGCTCAGTAATCCAAGATCATATAGGGTCACTTGAGAAAGTTGAGAGAAATTAGCCTGAAACTAAGCTCATGAATGGTGTAAAAAGTCCTGCTATGTAAGGAATTTGACTTTACCTAAAAGCAATGGCCATCACTAAAGGATTTAGGCAAAGGGGAAAGAGAGCCAGACTACTGTCCATAATTGAGCTGATCTGAGCAAACGTTCAAAGAGGTGATGACGGGTCTTACTGTATATATCTGTCTGTTCCAGTTGGCCCCAAGCTATACTTGGAATAGCTCTGAGAACTATTGGACTTCTAAGGGGAGTGATATGTTAACCATCTTCCTTCCAGTGATACGTTTGCATGTTTTTGGAAAATATGAGCAATTTGATAAATTATATAAATGCCTCCTACACATGCTTATTGGATTAGAAAGTTTATCATGAAGGTTCAAATATTTCTCTCACACTAATCTAGTTTATTTAATTTAAATGTTGGGGGCATTTATAACTTATCAGATGATACCCTGATAGCGTGAAAAGATGCTAATGTATATCAGAGTATACTGAACACCCTAGAAAGTTAGACTTAGTATAGGCATGGTATCTGTCTTACAGCATTAAAGAAGATAACAAGAAGAAAGGACTGTTTCAGTCACATGTATTTATTTAGAACTATAATACAGTATCTTTGGATATATGTCTTCTAAATTGGCCTTGCTAATACATATGATTTGATAGTATTTTTAAAAGCAGAGTATCGATTAGCTTAACTAAAAAAACACTTCCACTCATGAGCTGCGTGCCTGATATCTCATTTTGAAATTAAGGATATTTTGAGTGTTATTTAGATATTTCGTTGATATGAAAACTGAACACTTGAGACCGCAGGCAGCAGAATGCCTTAGGCAACCAGGCGTATCAAAATACAGTGCATGGAGAGATTTTTACTACTCCTGCTATTTAAAGACCTATTTTCACAAGCTTATTAGCTGCTAGTGATCCCGAAGGAGAAATACAATTAAAACTTAATCATACCAAAAGCTGGGATTCTTCTGATTCAGCGAACTTGTAATCTATTATATTTAGTCATTTGCTTGTAAATGTCTGAACAGTGAGAATGAGAATCATATAAACGGACTTCATGCTGTAGCGGTTCAGCTCCTTTGAATTCACACCACAGGGTTTGTCTTTTCTATGTTCACATTATTCTATGTGCCCCTGCCTTTTTTTTTTTTTTTTTTATACACTTTTCAGGGTTTCTAAATGTGGCGTCTCTCTTTTCTTTTGTGAAAGCAAAATAGCTTCTGTTCCCTCTAACAATCATATGATACCATTTCCTAGATACTAGATATGAAATCAAATCCTTACAAAGTAGATGATGCTGAAGAATTTGAGCCCACATTAGCCAGTCCAGTAAAGAGTTGAGAGAGAGATAAAATCCACCCTCTGATGATCCTCTATTTGCCCAAGGGCTTGAGGTGAACGGAAGATTTTATTACTCAGGGCACCCAGCTGCCGACACTCTTCATTTACAAATATTGATTCTCTGGCGTGTCCCTACCCTACCTCCCTACCCTCACCACCACCTTTTGTTATGGGATTATTTGAGCTTCCTGAAAGCCCTGTGAAACAGAGATAAGCAATGAGAGGAAAAAGGAGAATTGGCATTGCATCCCCTGTATGTCCCCCCTTGTCTTTCTATTGGGAAAAGAAAGAAAAAACCCTGGAGCAGAGGGTTCTCTCCACCATAATTTTGACTAAATTAAACAAAGAGAAAAGACCACGTTTTGTGACCATAAAAAAGGATCGGTAGCTAAGACTACACAAGCCACATACAGTACTGATGGATGAAAGGATCTCATTAGTGCTTGGTTTGTAGGTAGGGTCTACCAGAAGTTTTCCTGATAAGTAATTTTTTTAGGCAGAATTTAGCACCAATGAGTCTCCTAGGAATCTCTTGCTTTCCTCTCATTCCTAATTTCTACCTCCCCTTTTTTTTTTTTTTTTAATTCTCTCCTGAGGATATTTTTCTATTGATGTTTGGAGAGAATGGAAGGGAGAGTGGGAGGGGAGAGACCTATACAGAGATAGAGAGAATAGTATATATGTGAGAGAAATAAATCAATTTATTGCCTTCCCCACTCGCCCTGACTAGGGCCTGGGATCAAGCCTGCAACCATGGTATGTTGGCCTTGACTGGGAATCAACCTGCAACCCTCATGTTCCTGGGCTGACTCTCCAACCACGGAGAGATAACACAAGAAATGACCTGCCTAGAATTAATTGTTCTTCCAAACATAAATGGGGAAGAAACTGTGTAGACAAATAGTTAAGACTGGTGCGTGTCTACTCAGTTATACACACAGAGCAACTATCAATGACTAGGCGATGTTCTAAGCATCGTTTCCTACTCAAACTTATTTCTTGTTCAAAATAATTTTTATTTACTGCTGTTGTCTGTATTCTGTAGGGGAAGGGTTTGTGGGTCAAGCATTGATGTTAAGCTGCTTGTTCTCGAGCACTGATTATAGAAATCATGAGTTTGCCTTTCTTACGTTTAAAAGGAGACCAAGAATACTTTCCTCACCTATATTTTATGAGGACAAAATCACTTCCTTACTTGAATAGCCTAGCTTATTGCCTGAAATATGCCTGTTGTCTCCAAATTTTTCTCCCTTTACCCCTTTATGGAATATTGAGGTTACATGATAGAATTAGACTTTTTTATTTCCCTGTGCTATAGTTACGCCAACTTCCAATTGATCATGTATGTAATTTATTCCAGTTTCCCATATTAATTAATGATTAGGAAGCAGTGTCCCAATTTATATGAAATTAAACATAATAGAAAATATTCACACAACATTTTCTATATTCCAGGTACTATTGTAAAATCTTTACATGTCTTAATTCATTTCGGTCTTTTTTATAGGCAATACTACTAGGGGCCATATTATGCAGACAGAGAAACTGAGGCACAAAGAAATCAGAGTACTAACCCAAGGTCTTATTTCATGAATGTAGAGCCCAAATTTAAATGCAGGACTTTTGGGTCCAGAGTGCTAGGTATCTTAGTACCATATGCACTTGCTTGCATTTATTGATGCATTTTTAAAAAGTTTGTAGCCTAGCTGCTGTGGCTCTGTTGTTTGGGTGGTTAAACGTTGACCCATGAACCAAGATGTCTCCTGTTTAATTCCCACTCAGGACCCTGGCAGTAGGATCCATGCCCTGCAGGTGGCATGCAGGAGGCAACCAATTAATGTCTCTTTCTCACCTATGTTCCCATCTCTCTACCCCTCTCCCTTCCTTTCTCTCTAACAATCAATAAAAACATATATTATTAAAAATAGGTTTATAAAATTAAGCTTATTATGGTGAGAATTTGAAGATATATTCCATGATTTTGGATAATTGGGGGGTTTTATACTGTACCCAAGCAATGCTGAGGCCAGGAACAGTGTCAAGTATACACAATTTTTTTTTGTCAGCTTCCTCTTCTTTCCAATTCAAAATGCTGCTTGGTACCACAGTTTAAGATTGATAGAACCATATGTCAAACATATGTCAAAACTGAGAATTTTTGTAATCATGTGTCAAGAATTGACCTTAAAATCCCACAAGTTAAAAAGGGTCTTGGTTGTGAGAACATGCTAATTAGCCATGATTTAGTTCTGAAGGACACTAACCTAATGATGAATTATACACCTATTTAGATGTATTTATTTTTATAAATCAAAACTTAACTGTCCAAATCATATCAATATTTGTGAAAAACTTGATCTCAGGTTATTATGGGTGACATGCTATGAATTTGAAAATTATACCAAACTGTTCCTGGAAATCAATATAATAGAAAGGCTTGTTCCTTCTGATTTGCTTTTCTCTTTTAACCCTGTGGAAACAGAATGTTTTCTGCTGGTGGGGGGAAATTTATTAAGAGAAATTTCACAAATGTAAAAGATAATTTATTGTCTCATTCTTGCTTTCAGACACTTGAAGAGTACATACATAAATATTGACAATGGTCAAGTGTCCGTTTAGGCATTATTACTGAACACTTAGTGTTGGCAGCTATTCTAGGCACTGTATCCTACATTTAACAAAATTCCTAAATTTTAGGTTTGCTGGGAAACTGAGAAGTCAGAGGAAGAGGTTGATATTTTCCTGAGTTTTCCTAATCCTAACCGAGAAGAACAACAAGAAAGTGATATTTTCATTTGAATAATAAAAAGTATGTTACCCAGCCAGTGTTGCTCAATGGTTGAGTGTCAACCCATGACCTAGAAGGTCTTGGTTCCATCCCTGGTCAGGGCACATACCCTGGTTGTGGGATCAATCCAAATAAGGCACATATAGGAGGCAACTGATCAATTATTCTCTCTCAATATTTTTTAAATGTATTTTATTGATTTTTTTTTTACAGAGAGGAAGGGAGAGGGATTGAGAGTTAGAAACATCAATGAGAGAGAAACATCGATCAGCTGCCTCCTGTACACCCCCTTTGGGGGATGTGCCTGCAACCAAGGTACATACCCTGGACCGCAATTGAACCCGGGACAATTCAGTCTGCAGGCTGATGCTCCATCCACTGAGCCAACTGGTTAGGGCCTCTCTCATTAATGTTATTCCTATCTCTCCCTCTCCGTTCCTCTCTAAAATCAATAAAAACATATTTAAAAAAAAGAAAATTAATGTTCAATAGATTGTGGTGTTACCATGAAATAACTTGATAAATTAGTTTAAGCTATTTTTATTACCTCTGTTTGAATATGAAGTAAGCTATTGTGGATAAGAGCTTATCTGAAGATAACACCCTAAATTAGGCAATGAATAAATATATTGTTGTAAACCAGATTTTATTTTGGCTGATTGGCTGTAAGGAATGGAAAGATATATTTATTTCCTAGGGCTGCCTTAATAAATTATCACATATGTGGTAGCTGCAAACAACAGAAATTTATTCTCTCACAATTCTGGAGACCAGAAGTCAGAAATCAAGGTGTTGACAAGGTCATATTCCCTCCCAAGGTTCTAGGGGAGAATTCTTCCTTGCTTTCTAGCTTTCTTGCTTTGTGAATGAATAATTTTAATGTCTGCCTCTGTCTTCACACAACCTTTTCCTTCGTCCTGGTCTCCTCTTCTCTGTGTCTCTTTTCTAAGGACACTTGTCATTGGATTAAAGACATGCCTGTATTCAGATAATCCAGATGATCTCATTGTGAGATCCTCTAATGAGTTCCTAGTACATCTGCAAAGACACTTTTTCCAAATGAAATCACCTTCATGAGTTCTGAGAATGAGAATTTAGACATAATTTTATGGGGGCTACAATGTATCCCCAAGTTCAGTGGAATATGAAATATGAAACAGTCCTTAGATTTCTAGTCTGTGGACTAGAAGTTAAGTTAGGCCATTAACTGAAGGCAATAACATAGAAAAGGAGAAATGTGGGGAGACAAAGATAGGAAGTGATATATTTTATTGTAGACCTCTTGATATTGACATGCTAGTGTTTATGTGGATTCAGATTTTTAGTTTGATGCTTAATGAAAGAAATCAGGACTGGAAATAGTGATTTTCAAAACAGCTGGGCATACAAGGTGAAGCTCTGGGAATGTTTTAGTTGGGTTAAGAGGATCCCAGAAATAACCATTGTGGAGTGAGAATATCAAAGAGAAACCACTAGGCTTACCTTCATTTGATAAATAGGCAAAAGAAGAGCTCTCAAGAGAAACTGAAAGGGAGTGCTTGGTTTGTGGCAGTCAGAAATAATGGAGTGTGGCCCTCACCAGACTGGCTCAGAGGATAGAGCGTTGGCCTGCAGACTGAAGGATCACAGATTCAATTCCCGGTCAAGGGCATGGACCTTGCTTGCAGACTCAATCCCAATGTGTCTCTCTCACAAAAATGTTTCTCTCTCTGTGTGTCTCCCCCTCCCTTCCACTCTCTCTAAGAATCAATGGAAAAATACCCTCCGGTTAGCATTAACAAAAAAGAAAAGAAATAATGTATTGTGCTATGTATCTGGGGGTGCAAGAAGGGAACCCAGGAGATGTAGGAAGATGCCAAATATCAGCTGCCTATTTTGTAACATTACCAGCAATCAGCTTGGTGCCATGCTAATAGGAGGAACCACAGTGAGCATCCCCTGCTGTCTTCTTTACTGGTTGGATGTTAACTTGTCTAGAAATGTGTGGGTTTCATCCCTTTTCGTTTATCTCTAGTTCTTTGTTTGGCTCTCCTTGTGGACAATGAGAATCTAGTATAATTTTACGATATTGGAAACTGACCCATATGATACATATCCGTGGTTGTCACTGTTAGACCTGACCCATGGTCCCGGTAGACCAGAAGGTTCTGCGTGATTGATTTTTCACTCTCTCTTGCGCACATGAGGGTAGTTAGTGATTCTGTCTATTAGACTAAGCCGGTAAACAAGGCTGGCCCTCTGGGCCTCTGGGATGACAGTGGCAGTACATTCAAGTTGTTTCTTGTCATTGCACCCACTTTTACTTTTGTTTAGTTTGGTTTTGATGAAAACACACACTTCGTATTTATAGCTTAAGAACTCATCTCTATAAACCTTGCACCTACACTTAGCATTAGTGTCTCCCAGACATTTTTTTATGATTGTCCTCCTAAGAGTTCTTTTAGATGTTTTTCTTTTCCTAATTACCACCCACATATTAGATTTCAGTGCCACTGTATATCTACTTGTGTATTGTGCCCTTTTAACAGACAGAAATTATAATATTAGTTTTTTGTAACCTTTATTCTTAAGCATTTTTTTTTTTTTTTTTGAGAACAGTATCATCCTGTTGAGAATGTATGGCTATGGGTCTTTATTTTAATGTTCATTTTAGTACCTAAAATCATAAATGACCATCTAGTATGTGGAAGAAGGTGCTTTACTTCAAATTGGGATCATTTTGTAGCCAAGAGAGAGCACATTTTCCTTGCTTTTCTTAGTTGGAGATTTGGGCACATTATTAAGAAAGCTAATGAAATTTTACCTTCACATGTACTCATTACTGAAGTTACATTTTTATCACTATTACTTATGATTTAATTTTAATCAAGTGTCACAGTGTAATGGGTGTCTCCATAGTCCATTCCTTGACTCAGTTATTGCTCCTGAATGGCCTGTGTAATATCACCTGCTGACCTGAGTCACACAGAAAGGAAATTCAAGAGCACTCCCATCTATTAGTATCAATCTTTGCTTCTTAAGCTGCCATAATGGGAACTCATTTTGGACTATATTCTCAGCACATTAAATACATGTACCAATTTTCTACCTCACACACTTGCTTCTTCAGAAAGATTCAGTAAATGAAAACGACTTTTTTGGGGATTGCTCAAGCCAACATTTTTGGAGGTGTGCTTGTCCCTGCCCACTCAGTCTACGCAGCAAGTTTTCTCTGCCTTCAACATGAAACTGGAATCCAACCACTTGTCACCACCCTCTGCATGAGAGTCACATTGTCTCCCATCTCAATTACCATCGCCCAGCCTTGCCCTCTGCAGACTCCTCTGAACAGCAGCCAGAGGCTCTGTTAAAACAGAACACTTTGCATGGCCCTCTTCCACTCCCTACCCACTCATAGCTCTGTCTCATGAAGAGGAAAAGCCACACCTTTCCCATGGCCTCAAAGGCCCAGGGGGATGTGACTGCCATTGCATTTCAACTTTCTCTTTTTCACTCACTCTCCTGGCCACACTGACCTCGTTGCTCCCTCTCGAGCCATCTAAAAATATTTCCACCTCAGGGCCTTTGCATTACCATCCCCCTCACCCAGCATGTTTCCTCCTCATATGTTCTCGTGGTTTCCATCCCCACTTTTCAGTTCAAATATCTGCCAATTAGTGAGGTTTTCTCTTAAATAGCCAAGATGAAAACAAACTCCTTTTCGGAACTCCTTATCCCTTTTACACTGTTTTATTTTTCTCTCAGCATCTTAAGCATTTATAAAATATTAGCATCTTAAATATTTATAAAAGCTTTGAAGATTTGTCTGTCTTCACACACTGTAAGTTATACCTTCATGTTCATGATTGTGAGTCCAATGTCTGGCAAATAATAGGTACTCAAAAATATTTTTTCAGCCCTAGCTGGTATGGCTCACTGGATAGAGCATCCTCCTATGGACTGCAGGGCACATGCCTGGATTGCTGGCTTGATCCCCAGTAGGGGGCATGCAGGAGGTAGCTGATCAATCTGTCATCACTGATGTTTTTATCTCTCCCTCTCCCTTCCTCTCTGAAATCTATTCAAATATATTTTTTAAAAAAAATATTTTTTCAGTGCAATTCTTCAATTACATTTTCTCATTATAAAATGAGCTCATACAAATGAGAAAAAGAAGAAAGAACTCATGGGCACGGGCAAAAGGGTGGTGATTGCAAAGGGAGGGAGGGAGTGGAGTGGAAGAGAGTATGGGGGGATAAATGGTGATGGAAAAAATAAATTAAAATAAAATTCCTTTAACTTTGTTCAGTCTCTAGAATTTCCAACAAAGTTAACAGATTTGGTTTAAAGAACTATTATTAGAAGCAAACATTTAAACAAGAGCAAAAGCCAAAAGAAGTCTTAAAAGATTAAATATATACTAAAATTAAGGGTAATATAAAAAATATGTATATGGGTTTTTGTTTGTTTGTTTTGTTTTTGTCTTTAAAGAGATAGGAAGGAAGAGGAGGGACAGAAATAGAGGGATAGAAACATTGACATAGAGAGAGAGAAACATTGGCATGCTGCCTCCTGCGCACTCCCCACGGGGTATCACGCTGGAAACCCAGAGATGTGGCTGCCCTGAGCAGGAATCGAACCAAAGACCTTTTGGTTCATGGGTCAATACTTAATTGCTGAGCCACACTAGATGGGCAAGGCTTATTTTGTTTAAAGTATATTTTTATTGATTGCAGAAAAGAAGGGAGAGGGAGAGAGAGAGAAACAGCAATGTTGAGAGAGAATCATTGATCGCTGCCTCCTGCACGTCCCCTACTGGGGATTGAGCCCACAACCCAGGCATGTGCCCTTGACCAGAATTGAACCTGGGACCCTTCAGTCCCCAGGCAGATGCTCTGTCCACTGAACCACACTGGCTAGGGCAAGGCTTATTGTTTTTGAAATGTAATTTTTTTGCCAAATCAAATAACTTTAATTCAGTCCATTAGGAAAACAAAACTGACTTTTTAATAGAAGGAACTTTCTGAGAAAGGAATGAATTAGTCCTAAGGGCAATTAAATTTCTTAAAATGAATAAAGGATTCCACAGGAAATTATATAAAATATTAATAAAAATATTATTTTTACTGAAAAATAAATAAATTAGCTCATGCGTTATCTGTTTAATTGATGTTAGATACTATTTTCAATGAACTTCAAAATCACTCTGTCATAAGGTCGCCAGTGGCTTGTCCTCTGCAGTGAATCAGGGAGCTGCTTGCCAGGAGCTGTCCTAGGCATAGAGGATGGAAGAGCAAGGGAAACAGACTAGCGCCCTGCCCTATCGCTTTCAGCCTTGTGTTTTTTGCTTCTGGTCCACACACTTAATTAATGCTTTCAGTTCATAGAGCAAGCTTCAAACTACGTAGATCAGTTATCTTATATAGACTAATGCCTCTAGATAGATACAAATAATACCTTTCTTTTAAAATAAGAATTGCACAGTAAATGTATTCCATATCCAAATAGTTAATAAGAACTGTTTCATCCTGTAATAATGAACTCATTCATGGTTTATTTGGTGAAATACAATGTATTATGGAGTAAGTATGTATGTGTGTCACTGAGGCCAAATCATTTTTTAAATCACTGATAAGTAAAATAAACTTCTCAAAATATAGGTCACTAAGTGGTAAAGACCCAGATGAGAACACTGGTTTACCAGATTCCAGTGTTTATCTCTGATACCTAAACATGAGCAATCGTTGCCTGTACCCTGATTTTTCAGCAGTGCAGCTTATTGATGGTACAAGCATGTGAATTCTCCACTTTATTAGGTATAAAGGTGTCTTAGTTTGCATGTTTAGTGCTATGTTATGAGCATTATGATAATCTCTATGGGGCGGGTAGAGGGGAGAGGATAAGATTAGCCAATGAGCATATATGCATGACCCATGGACACAGGCAATAGTGGGGAAGGAAGGCCTTGGGGGCATCTGTAATACTATCAACAAGAATTTTAAAAAATATATTAAGAGATTTTTTTCTTCCAAGTCAGCTCTTTCCATAAAATTATATGTGAAATTATTGGCCAAAAGTCATCCCAGGTACATTGCATACATAGAATGGCAATATCAGAAAAATTTCCAGTGCCATCCATCTTCAAAAATTCTACCTTAACCACTGTGTGTGGCCCATCTTCTGTGCCTTGAGTCTTTCTGTGAATGTGATTCAAATTCTCAATTCACATACAATTGTTCATTATATTTATGCAAAGCAAATGTGGAACATAATAGATAGTAAAACTTGCTATTTTAAGAGTCCATTACTGTCCATTTTTGGATTTTTCTGTTAAAACTATCTGGATTAAACCTTCTATTCCATAAATGATGTTGATTGTGGTGCTTACCTTCCTGCTGTGATAGTTGCGTTTCTTTTGGATCCCTTGTTTTACTGCTAAAACAGAATAAAAAAGCAAATATAAAAACAACTGACAAGTATCTATAAAACAATGTTATCTTCTGTGAAAATCTATAATAGGGGTTTTTTAAAGATAAAATTAATTTTTAACAAATAATCCATTTGAGAGAAATAGCCTATCAGAAACTCAACATATACATTTACTCTTTATAAAGTTAAAGTTGCTAAAGTACAACCATGAGGTAATGTAAACATTTGCATACAAATTACTACATTGATTTGGCAACCCCCAAGCACAAAAATATAAAATTAATTAGATCTGCACTAAATTTGTTTCTATTGTTTTATGTGTACTTCTTGTTTTGCCCAAACCAGGTAATTTAGTATAGTAAATGTAGTGTCCTAATGTTAGAGTCTGGGGGCGAAGAAACAGTATTTTTCCTCTAAATATTCTTTTCATGTTGACAGAACAATGTAATCTCACACTTAGGAAATGAAGAGCCTATTGCTATAATTAATGTAATTAATTTTTAAAGCATTAAAGATTTAAAGTGACTCATAACAAAATAAGACATGCATTTCATTTTCCCATGGTTGCATCCTCTTTTTCCAATTATACCTTTATGTTGAATTTAGGAATGTTAGATTGACTTTTTAATTACCTCTCCAATGACCACCGATGTGGCTGACCTTGAAAGCAATATTAATTACCTGATCTAATATCTTGCAGGTGCATATTATTAAAAACAGACCCAAAGAGATGGTATAACGAGGATTTTTTAAAATATGCAATCAGGATTTAGGGTACTAGCAGAAACTCCCTGGTCAGTTTGGGATGAAGGTCAAAGGACTTAATTCATTCTCCTTTTAATCTTATCTAAACTTCCCACAAAATGACATTTATGGTCACAGAAATGAGACCAAACTCTTGAACTGCCTGAAAAGTGTCTTTAACCTCTATATTATTTTTAAGATTTATTTTTATTGTTGAGAGTATTGGAGATGCTCCCCATTTTTCTACCAGGTCCCCACCCACCCCAGGCCTTCACCACACTATTGTGTGTCCATGGGCTATGCATAGTGGCCACAACCTTGGAAGTGTCACTTTTCATTAGTGAGGGGGTCCCGCTGAGCTCCAGAGGCAGTTTTCCAAAAAGAAATACCTCTGAGTTGCTCAATATCAATGATTCTACAACTCCCCACAGTGGCTGAAGTCTTCCTTGGAGCCTCAAGCCCCAACTGTGTCTAACCATCCCAGGTGCTTTCTACTATAGCCTCTACTATAGCTCTAAAGAGTCGTGCATTGGGGTAGGCCATCTTTCAAGGCACATGTCTTACTAAAAGTAGGAGAAAACAGATAAAGAAGTATTCAAAATTTACAAAAACATTCCGAATTTTAATTCATATAATGCAAAGTATCAGAAATAGTGCAAAGTAGTAAAGGGGTATCTAGGAAAACAGTACGTAGCGTTCAAACTCAAACATGTTTAAATTAAATGAGTAATGGGCACAGTTCTTTCTTGGTCAATCAATGGCATGATTAAGTGTCCTGTAAAACAGGCCTGCCTGATAGTGTCACCCCATTACTTCCTAGGAATATGATTTGACCTGTGACCTAATCACTTTCTGTGGCCTCACTAATGTGATGGTTTCTTTAAAACATAGGAATGTGAATCTGGTGATGTTTTGTTATGATCCTATAATCTTGTTTCCTGGATTATGATCCTATTTTCTTGTGGAGGCTTAGTTAGGGAACATAATTAATACAGGAGTCCAGAGCTACACTGAATGGCAAATCTATATAGAACAATGAAAACATCCATGGTCACTGACATAAAATTGGAGATGTGAGACACAGGGGGACTTTGAGCTGAGGAGGGAGCTAAGTATCCTGGGCAGGAGAATGACCATGGGAAAGGTTTGCTAGCACTTGGATATGTGAGAACTCGGAGGAAGTAAACCAGATTGGAGATGAAGTGAAACAAAGGAGTTTAGATTTGATGATGTAACCAGAGAGATGCTTCTTAACTAAAAGAGTAACACAATGAAAGCCATGTTTAAGAAATAGTAGTGGAACAGTGGTGAAGATTTGTTCTTTCTATGAATATTTATTGAATGCACATTATATGCAGGCACTGAAAATTCATATGCGAACATGTGGTCACACTTGTGCCACCATCTTAAGGCCCAGAGTACAGCAGTGGTAAGCGTCAGATGCAATAAATGCCATGTTTTGGGGTGACACCTATCCCAATCTTAGAGACAGGGTCAGAGAAGACTTCAAGAAAATAGTGACCTTTGTTTTCAAACTAGAAAGTTGAAATTAATCAGAAAAGGTAGATGATAGAGGGGTGGTGGTGGTGGGGGGGTGGTGTGTGTGTATCGGAGGGGCAGGGAGTCCAAACAGAAGGACCAGCATCTACTATAGTTCCAAAGAGAAAGGGAGATGAGACAGGGAAGCAAAACAGTATGCTATTATAATTATCTAAGCATCTATAATAATAAAAGGGTAATATGCTAATTAGACCAGACATCTTTCAGACATCATTCTGGATGTCCTTCCTGATGAAGTTGGGGCCAGAAGGAAGCCAGCCCAGGTCCCAGGTGCCGGTGGGAGGCCCTAAGGAAGCTATTCTGGATCCTGGGTGCCAGCTTGGGGCTGGAGGAGGGAAGCCAGTGCCTGCAGCCGGGGGAAGGAAGGCCTACTCTTGCATGGATTTTCGTGTGCATCAGGCCTCTAGTGAGCTAATAATAGTCTAAGACAAATTGGTAGCAACAAGAAGGGAAACTAAAATACAAATCTGAGAGCTATTTTATTACAATAATAAGTTACAAATATATATACACAGAAATCTCCAGTATTAAAATGTAAGTGGTTACAGGTAAATCATTTTCCATGATTTTGTTATTCAAGTATGCTAATGAAAAACATGCAAAATTCCTTTCCTTCTGCCTTTATTTGAATATACACATCAGGATGAATTGGAGATTATGAAATATTTACTTGCCATCTCGAATATATAGGAGAAATCTTTATAATTTAGACCATTCAATGAGCAGAATTTAAAGAATATAATATCCATATTATTTTGTCACATTCTATCTTAAATTATCCTGGAATGCCATTGACTAGAGTTAGGAAGCTTGATTTAGTTTTCTATATTTTTTACTTCTTAGCTAATTATTGGAGATAAACTATTTCACTTGTGTCATATTTTGTCTCTCTGAGAAGAGAAGGACACTTGTCATTTCCATAGTGCAGTTGGTATGTGGTTAACCAGGCCCTGTAAAGTGGTAGGCTGAATAGACTGAGCAAGACCTACTAGATTTTGTATATGCTTTTGATATCTATGTACCTGACGACTACTCCTAAATCTGGAAAGAGTTCAACTCATGATTTTTTTAAAAAGTTCATTTATAGACTTTTACTGCAATTGAGTTCAAAAACAAAGAAGTTAATTTTAAAAGCTCATTTTATTGAGTTAACAGTGAATTAAAAAACCAATGAAATTAATTTTAGAGTCATTTAATTTAGTTCAGAAAAGAGTGAAACTCTTTTATTAACTTAATTATTTTGGAATTCACTGTTTTAAAGTCCAATAAATGTTATGCATTTTACTTCCAATTAACTTCATTGTGCTCTGAATCGTGTTTGCTTTCTCCAAGTGGCTAAACCTCCCTTCTCACTTTGCACGTAGGTGACCCTCTCACAAAGGGGCTGGTCTCAGGATAAGCATGTTAGCTATTGGTATACAGCATTTGGAAAAAGGGAACTTTTGTTGATCATTATTTTAATTTTCATGGTTGACCTATTCCTGGGCAGTAGAGGTGTAGCAAATCATCCATTTTCTAACTGCAAATTGCCAACAACATAAACTTTTGTGTGGTCATTATCTGTGATGTCCTACCTGTCCCACTTGCTCATGTGCAGGCATTCATTTAAAATAAAGATGTAGTGTATTGAGTTGTACAGAAAAGGTAATGTGGCAATAATCCTTCAATGTATTTCTTCAGATTTTGAGAAGGGAAAGTCTGAAAAAGGTAAAATAATGTTATCCGTAAATCATTGTGTTTTATTTGCTTACCAACTATCCAGAGGGGTAGTTTCTACCTTGACTTTTGGAGACATTTTAGACTGGGTTAAATGAAACTGCTAACAGCCTCAGAACGTGCAAATCTTGTTTTACTTTCTTCTCCCCGCTTTTTTTTTCCTGCAAAAAGCTTTATTGTTTCCGTTTGGCACAATGCATGGGAGAGGGCTCCAGGGTGGTTAAAATAATAGCTAGTGGTTTCCGGGAGAGGCTCAGGCAAAAGCAAGACACCAGGGGGTGCAGAGGGGCCCCTCGGAGCCCTCTGGGCTCCAAAGGCTCCTTTACACCTTTGGAAGAGATACTGGCCTGGCCCAGCTGCAGCGGTGAGCCAGGTGTGGCCCATTTTCTGCATGAGCTTCACCTCCTCCTCCAGGAAGCAGTTCTCCAGGAAGCCACAGCTCCAGGGGCCTGCAGCTCCAAAAGGGCCTGGCTCAGGCTCCCCAGGACCATGGCAGCTGCCGTGGCATCCTGAGTGTTAGCACACTCACCTTTGGCGGCTTCAGCATGTCCTGGAAGAGAATGCGGCCACCAGGCTGGTTTTGCATCTTTAAGGTGCTCAGCACCCTCCAGCGTCTTCTGTGCCAACTCTCAGAAGGAACGGCTCCTTCCCTCCAGCACCCCGAGGTCGCCATTGAAATGGAAGCCGAGGGAGAGGTAGGTGTGGGAGGCCTGCAGACACAGGCTGGCAGGCGACTGGTGCAACCTCCACCTCCGTGGAGTAGTTAGGACAAATTTTTGAGCTCATGGTTGTTTGGCAAGAAAGAGTTAAAGTCAAAAACAGTGTAGGCTGGTCTCAGAGGCCACAGATGGCTGACGTGGTTCTGAAGGTGGTGACTGGAAAAGAGTTTGGGGGTGGCCGGAGGCGGGAAGAAGGGGTGTCCTTAGGTCTTTTCCATCCGAATGCTATTGAAGCAAGAGACAGATCCAGGGGACCGCCAAGGGCACTGCACATTTCTCCATCTTTAATCCATTATATGAGGGCAGCAGTGTAAAATCCCTTATACACTCTGTCCATGGAGAAGGGTAGTCTGTTGGCTGCCATTTAGTTAAAGATGAAATTAACCTCAAACATCTCATACTAGTATTACTGGTCATGTGTTGTGTTGTGTTGTTTTGGGTGAACTATTCTCTGAAGAAAACTCAACATCTTTTATCTGCTGGTTTTACTTCAGATAAAATAAAAGAAAATTAAAGAAAATCTACCCTCTCTAGTTGAGGCTAAAAATGGAGCTGTCAGACTGGAAGACTGGTTAGGGCAGCAGCCACGTACAATTTCTCCACTAATTGGCTGACATTCAGAGCTTGAGGATCAGCAGCTGTTGAAGCAAAATTTAGTCTGGATATAAGGCAGATTTTTCATTTATTTCCATTAATTACCACACACATCAAAATCTCTTCTAAACAAATTCTCCAGTGAATACCTATAAGGAAAAACAGAGTGCTTAGGTGTGCATAGCGATGTACTGACTCTTTCCCTGCTAGCTACCATCAACTCATTTTCCTTCCTACAGAAACTTGCTTGACCTTTAGCAGAATTATAGAAATAACACAGCTTTGCATCCCGAACAATTTGGATGTGATTTCAGGGAGAAATTGCTGATGGTAGAATATAGATGTTGTAAACCATATGGAGTAGGTGGGTAATTGTATGTATTTAGTGTACGTGTCTCTGCATGTGGAAATAATGCTACTATAAGACAATGGAAAATTGTCCTTGCTGCACACTTATAATAACTATAAAGTATACGCCATGCATATTGCAGAACCTGTGCACTTTATACAAAGTTCTTTGCCTGAAAGGAGCATAATTCTGTATGATGTAGTGCTCTAATTAGAACAGTGCTTTATGGGACAGAAAAGTAAATGGCCCACCCCCACCTACATACTGTAATTGGTTACCATAGAAGGTGTAATGCATATAACTTGCATACAATGGACATGCTCATTACTTTTACTCTAATATTTTCTTCTCATATATAAGATTCAAAAATAGTCATTTTAATTTGCCAAACAATTGCTTTAAATTAATAGGAGAGGGGATTGTTTATGCAATACCAGATCATCTGTGTACCTTTTAGCTTTACAAAAACATGAGTACATTGTTATTGCAATTAGGTCATTATTTATTGTTGTGATTCCTAAGTCAGAATGCTTAATCATGCTTTAGTCCAGTCCACCCTTGTAAATTAAATATTTATGAAATAGCTTTTAATTCTGATGATATAGAGATTATAGGCTCCTTAATATATGTATATGAAACACCCATTTAAATACACGAGTTGCCATCTATTTTAGGCAGAGAGAAATAGAACAAACATGTACCCATATATTCCAGCAAATTTTTGCTCTTTGCTTGAATTCAAGGCAAAGCAAAGTTACTGGACTGAGAGAAAAAATTAGAAAATTAATAATTAACTCCTCCCAAATTCTGTCTTTGTAAAACTTTTGACATAAACTTTTAAAAATATTTTTAGAATTTTTAATATAATCGTGCAGCATTTTACACATACAAAAAAAATTAAAGTGCAATGACATATACACACCCACTATATCACTTACAATCAAACTCGTCACTTATTCAATTTTCATTGAATGCATTCAAGTCACTTCCTGCTTCCTCCACCATAGGATTAAGTATCATAAAAGTACATGTTTTAAATGACTAATCTCAGTTTTTTTTTTAAAGTAATAAACTAATTACATACAGGGTGGGGAAAAATAGGTTTACAGTTGTGAATATGCACAACACAGACTATTCTTTGTATTATTATTATTAACTAGAGGCCCAGTGCACAAATATTTGTGCACTCGGCGGGCTCTCTAGGCCTGGCCTGTGCCCACACCCCATGAGGGTGTGGCCAGCCAGGGTGAGTGGTTGATGGCTATTTGCAGGTTGGCCACAGCCCCTTCAGGGTGGGGGGTCCTGCTGAGGTGCCTGGCCAGCCTGGGTGAGGGGCTGAGGGTTGTTTGCAGGCTGGCCAAGGCTCCCAGCAATGCAAGCTCCCAGCAAGGCTGGCTGAAAGCAAGTATCTGGGGTTTATTTATCTTCAATAATTGAAACTTTGTTGTCTTAAGCAGAGGCCAAGGCCAGCCAGAGCAGGCAGGAAGCTTGGCTTCCTCCATCGCTGGGGCAACCAAGCCTCCTGCTTACTCCAGCTCTGTGGCTGCTGGCTGCCATCTCGGTTGGGTTAATTTGCATATAGTTGCTCTGATTGACCAGTGGGCATGGTTTGGGGCATAGCAGAGGTGACGCCAATTTGCATGTTTCTCTTTTATTAGATTAGACTGGAGGCCCAGTGCACAAAAATTTATGCACTTGAGGGGAGGGGCATTCCTCAGTCCAGCCTGTACTCTCTTGCAGTCTGAGACCACTCAGGGGTTGTCCATCTGCTGACTTAGGCCCACTCCCCAGAGGATCGGGCCTAAGCTAGCAGTCAGATATCCCTCTGGCAGCCCGGAAGCCCTCAGGGAATGTCCACTTGCCAGCGGAGAGCAGGCCTAAGCTGTAGTCAGACATCCTTAGCGCTGCTGAGGAGGCAGGAGAGGCTCCCACCACTACTGCTATACTGGCAGCCATCACCCTGGCTTGTGGTTGAGTAGAGCTCCCCCTGTAGAAGTGCACTGACCACCAAGGGGCAGCTCCTGCACTGAACTTCTGCCCCCCGGTGGTCAGTATGTGTCATAGTGACCAGTCATTCCCAGTTGTTCTGCTGTTGGGGTCAATTTGTATATTTGGGTCAATTTGCAATTTACCCTTTTATTATATACGACTAGGGGCCCAGTACACAAAAATTGTGCACTTGGGGGCGTGGGGGGGTCCCTCAGCCCGGCCTGTGCCCTCTCACAGTCTGGGACTCCTCAGGGGATGTCTACCTGCTGGCATGCCTGGCCAGCCTGGGTGAGGGGATGATGGCTGTTTGCAAGCTGGCCAAGCCCCCACCCCCAGTGGGGACCCTCACCCCATGGGGATGTTGCTAGCCTTGGTGAGGGACTGAGGGCCGTTTTCAGCTGCCCACAGCTCCCATTGACCCAACATCCCAGCGAGGCTGGCTGGAATCAGGTTTCTGGGGTTTATTTATCTTCTATAATTGAAACTTTGTTACCTTGAATAGAGGCCTAAGCAGGCAAGGGAAGCCTCCTGTTTGCTTCAGCTCCATGGCTTCTATGATTGAAACATTGTTGCTTGAGCAGAGGCCCAGCTGGCCTAGGCAGGCAGTTGCAACAGAAGCCTCCTGTTTACTCTAGTTCCCGGGCTGCCCGCCTCCATCATGGCTGGGTTAATTTGTATACAGCTGCTCTGATTGTCTGGAGGCGTTGCTTGGTTGGTGGGCATGGCTTATGTGTCTTGGAGTGATAGCTAATTTTCATATTACTCTTTTATTAGATTAGATATTATATTTTTCATAAGAACAAATTGTAAACCTACATTTGCCCCCCATTAATTGGCTATGAGCAACCTAGATATTTTCAGAGACACTAAAGTTGGACAATCTTAGTTCCAGAATGTTTTGCTTATGTACCTACAACTCCATAGACATGTAACAAAACAAAACCTCTGGCAGTTATTCATTCATTCATTTTAAAGAGTTCCCAAAGGAGCAGAGCAATATCCCAGGGGGTACCTGAAACACCTGAGAATGTGCTTTCAGTTCCCTCCCCTTTAGTCTTCAAGGTGAGGGGTGAGGGGAACTTGCAGATGAAGTTCTTTGAAACAGTATTTAGCCAGTGCCTCACGAGGACTACTCAGAACTCTTGAAAGTACCTTAAACACAGACGCTCAGTGGATTCCTGTCAGGTTCTGCTGCTGGAGCCATCAGCAGCACACCAAGTTGAAATAAACTGAGTTGAAATCAACAAAGCAGCACCATGCTGTTTATGGATAGTATGGAATCAGCTTGCCCTTCCCACTGGGATTGAGAGACAGTATTTCATGGGAGAGTAAGGGCTTCCGGACACCCAGTGCATTTACCAAGCCCAGGGGAGTGTGTAGGCATGACATAATTCAGGTTTTCCTCCTTTAAAAATGTATTTACGTGCATGTGATCCAGTTATTGTTTAGTTGATTAATTGTCATCATGATCTCATAGTTTGTATTGCCTATATCGATAAGTTGCATTACGTTAAGCCAATCCATAAAAAGAAATGTTTTTATTGGGGGAGGCGGTGAGGAAACAGGAGCATCTGGCAACCACACCTTGACTCATTTTAGCCCCGGGAGCCATGGCATGGTGCATTAATTTCTCAGTTTGTAATTTGCCAGCTGCATTTAATGGAACCAATTTTCATTACATCTGTTCTATGGTTCAAAGAGCCCTTTTAGTTTCCAAAGGGGGCCAGCTTCACACAGATTCTGCGAGGGGCTAATACACTGTTTCTTGAAGTATTAGCTTGCCAAAGATGGATTCTAATTTTACAGCAAACAATTTATTGTTACAGAGGCAAGTTTTATATTCATGACTTGCCATTGGTAGATTTCAAATTAAAAGTATAGCATGCCCTTTTCCCAGGAATTACATATTGATTTTCATGTCATTTTCTTCATAATACCCACTGATCGCTTGCCTTTGCAATTGGTGGTGGATTTATTGTCTCCTAGTTAAAGGAAACATAATTATGCTTAAGTAAATCTTCTTTGTAAATTGAAGGTGGTTAGAAGATGAATATTTCTTAGGCAAGTATGGAATTTATAAATGGTTTTAGAATTTATTATGCTAAGCCTTATTTATGGACAAGAGAAGGTCATAGCTCTTCAGAGTGTGTAGTGGAGCATTTTTAATAGTAGAAATGGTTTTGCTTGGGCAACTTTACATTCTTGGTGTGTAATTTTAATCTCCATTTAAATATGTTGCTGTTGTGTAATACCAAATGTAGGATTCCAGTTGAAAGCAACTTTCAATGCAAAGGGTTTTCTCATGGGCAGAAGAGAAATTTGAAATGTTCTACAGTGCTTTGAAGTTCTAAAGCTTCAGCTGGGAGAGTTATAAGCATTAAACCTGGAAGGTTTCCACCTGATGGTCATGAAATAGCATGCCTCTATGAAAACCGATTCTGCTTCACTTCCTCCGGCAATTTTTTGCCTTTTCAAGTTTCGAAAATATCATGCATCATGTATATTGAGAAGATAACCTTAGACTATATCCTTTTGAAATCATTAAAGTACCTAATATAATTGTATTTATATAGAAAGGTTCAATGACATACTACTCTATTTGTACTCAGAGCTTCACCATACCCACAGAAGTGAATTATGTACCCAAATTAGAGGTGACTTTGAATGTTGTACCAGATTAAAATTATCATTTTGTTCTCATCTAAGAGTAGAAAAATAAGCAGTTTATTGCTCACTGTATTCCAAACGCATAGTTCTCACAGCTTACCTAGCAGTCTTACCTGCAGCTCACTCAAGTCTTGCCACAGTTGAGTGACCTGGTTTAGCTCACAGAGCAAGAAGGTGACAGAAATTCATTTTAAGGCTCCAAATGTCCAATATCTTATCTATAAATTATCCTCTGCTATGACTGTCTTCTTATTAGATATTAATTTCAGATTTATTGATTTTAGAGAGCGGGGGAGAAAGAGAAACATTGATGTGAGAAACATCAATCTGTTGTAACTGAGTTGGATGACAAGGATAACTTTTAAACACAATGAAAATGCGGCGTTGCGATACTACTTTTCTTCCATCAAGCTAAAAATGTAATCACAGGAGCTAATATCATTGAATCCTACCTACTCGCCCCCCGACCCCCGCCCCAAATCCAGCAGGCACTGAGAGTTGTATAATCACCATGAGACTGGCTCTACTTCCTAAGGAACTAGGTAAAATCAGGAAATGGAATGGTAGGTGTTATTTTTATGGCCTACTTAGGCAGTGCTTGACATTACATCTGACTTCCAATAGACACAGATGCACCCTAAGGTAAAAAATAATGTGTTTACCCATAGAAGTACATTTATCTCATTCCTGTAATCACCAAGTGCCTCACTTACTCCAGGAAATGGAAATGAATAGATCCCAGTGTCTGACATTGACATTGAGTCTTAATAGAGAGAGATGTTGTCTCATGTACATTATAAGGTTGGGTGGAAAAAAAGGAAAGAAATAAAAACACCCACTTTGAGATGATTCAATCCCTCTCAAAAAGCTAGCATTTCAGTATTTTCATACTTGTAATATATCAATTTAAAAGTATGTATTGAATACATGTTATGGATGGGTCCTATTGTTTAATGACAGAATATTTGGAAATTCATGATAGGGTTTTGCCCTTAAAAATTTGACATGTACTTCGAAAGTAAAGAGAACAAATCTGTGATTTGATAAACATCATAATAGGATGGCACCATTTCTATTAAAGTTACAATATGACCATTCACCTTTTTAATATTTTTATTAAACTATTACCATAACACAGAACATATCTTCATATAGGTGGTCTAAGAACACAATAGCAACTGTACATAAAAGTTATTCTATATATAGTTTAAAATCAGAACCCCTAGAATTACTGCACGTTGTTATTCTAAGATGCGTTTCTCAAATTCTAGCATTTGAAATTTGGATTCATCTTACATATGATAGTATTTTAGCATTGCATTACAGTTAACAGATATTTTCATTTTTTCCTGGTGATATGTAAAATAATTGTGACCCTTACAATCAACAATAATTTTGATGTGATGAAATATGGTATATAATACAAATTACAGTCCAGGACACTTAGATGTGACATCAATTTCCTATTTTAATAAACTGTTTTAAAATTTTAACATATAATATTAAAATACTTAACACTGATTAAGAATTAATGCTCTTGTCACTCTGCTAATCACTTTGCAGACATAGATAAATCTTCAGAAAATCTTTATAAAACAAGTCTTGTTGTTTTATAGGTGAGTAGACTGAGGGCCAAAAATTATAGTAGCCTCAGAACTCAAACTTGTATATAGCCAATGTGTGCATTTTTAAAAATATGTAAAACCAAATATGTTCAACAATCAACTATAATGAACTGGTTAACTTACCGATTATTTTATTTATCTTTTTAAAATGTAGGGTTCTTTGGCAATGATTTAGAAAATGTGAGTCTTTTAAAAAAAAGGTTTTCATAGTAAGTGTGAAATGATACCTTGCATTCCCTTTTTCTCAGTGAATTTTCTCTAGTAGGCAAGAGCAATCAAAATCATCCCACTGACTCCTGAACTCATAAAACTGGATAATAGTGGAGTTGAAAGGCCCTTACAAATCATCTCAACCACCATTAAGCAGCTGATGCTCAGAGTGCTTCCGTCAAGGTGGCCAGCCAGTCACAGGCAAGGCGAGGACCTCGGCTGAGTGCTGGTTACGAGCACTCCCCCATTTCACTCTCGCCTGGATCGCTCTGCGAATAGGTTATCTAAACGTCACGGCCGAGGTGTTCAGCCGGTGCTTGTCACCAGTGATGAAAACCATGCTGTTTCTGTGTCATAGAAAATTACATTTACAACTTGATACTGACCCTGCATTTCTTTCATCTCTTGCTTTCTCCTTGGTGCCTTTGAACCAGTAAAGCTACCCAAGTGTTCTTAAAAATAACAGCGGGGAGCAATAAGTGTCTTTTGATCTTACTTCTCCATCTTTCATTGCCACACCATGACTGTACCAGCCACTGTGCTTAGCCACTGGCTTCCTGTCCCAACGCTTCGAGCAGACACGGATGGATTTCCTACATGTGAGGTGCTTAGCCCTCTGACTCCTCTAAAATATAATCCTCAAGTGTCTCCCCTACATCAATTCTTCTATAAATCTTCATTTAAAAAGCAAGAACTATTTCATAGAGCTATTGCTTCACCAGAATCCTCTGCCCTAATCTGTCTTTTGGTGCAGGAGTCATAATTCTTATTATAGAAAACCTAACGATTCTGGGCACACAGACTTTGACGATATCTCAAATTGCACTTGACAGTGTGTTGATGTGCTTTGAGTACTTCACCTAGCATTGTAAAGTCAGAAGAATTATAAGGTCATTAGCACTAGCGTTTGAACAGAAACGGAAAGGAAGGCCCACCAGTACAAAGAGTGCCCTGAGGACACATATGTGAGGACTTTTTAGACACAGATGGAAGCTGCCCGAGGAATTAGGAAAACGAAATAAATCACTGAGGATGGAAAGGTACGGGCCTTCTCTTGGACAGGCACATGGAGAAAAGGGCTAAGGAGCAAGAGGAAAGGGAGGCTCCCTGGACTCATCACACTGATCAGTATTTCAGGGTGCTTTGTTCTTTCCCCCCTAATTTCCTCTAGGCTCGCCGGGTTTCTTTAGCATCAGACCTGGGATCCTTTCCTAATGTGCTTTGCTCCAGTAAAGCTACCTATGTGATTGTAGCCAGAGCAGGGGCCAGCTGCTAGCACGCCGCGCGCGCACCTGTCTCCAGCCAGCCCTGCACATTTGCTTGTGAAGAAGACGTGGGCACACACCCACACACACATGGACTCCGACATATGCTTCCATCTGCACAGAGCCCTAGGAAACAGGTCTTCTCTTCGTATTCAGCCTCCGAAAGACTTGCTGAAGGACAAAGGAACACAGACACGGAGCCCTCCTTCCTCTATCTAAAACATATATTTATTGCCATCATCCACATTTCATGCCATCACAGGAGAGCAGGCACACTTCTAGGCACTAGAAAGCAATGCTGTAGTGCAAATGTATTCGCCACCTAAAAAGACCCCTGAAAGAACAAAAGTAATTTTTTCAGCCTGGACTCCAGACGATTTGATTTGCCTTCTAAGCAAGAACAATCAAGGTGATTCATCTCGTTCCTCTTCAAGGTAGAAGGCCGCAGAGAACTTTGTTATAAAGCAATTGTGTGAAGGTTCACGTAGTAGGTTCTACTCCATGAGCTTTCAGGGCTGCATTCACAGCAGCCTGAGACTGTTCCCCACTCGGAGCAAGGGCAACAGCAGGGGTGCAGGGTCCCCCCTCTGGCTTTAGAGTGGTCCCTTTATTTAGAATGAACTAGGGTCCATCTTGTCAGCTTTCTAACTTGTCAGCTTTGGATGCTAAAAATGCACTATTCTCTCCCAAATGAGAAAAAAAAAATAATGCGGCCTCTGAAGCTTCTAACCTCTTGTCTTTTTCCATTACACGGAATCCAAAGAAGAAAGGAAACGCTGGCAGTTTTTAAACATTCTGGCAAACAGCAGGTCAGTCATGGACTGGATTGTTTTCAGAATTTGCTTTTTATTCTTTTAGATGGTAAGCTAATGATCACATTTACAATTTTTAGAGGTAAACTATGTCTTATTATGGAAGTAACACATTTATGGTAGAGCCTGGAGGAGTTAAAATTCAACACTTATAGTCATAGGGTTATGCCACAATGATTTCTATGTTGATTAATAAAAGAAAGATTCCCCCAAGCTCTACTACTGTGGTAATTTTAAACAAGATATAATAACACAAAAGAAGCGAAGCCTCCAGATTGGCATTTGTACTTGACAATCCCCTTTGTTTTATTTTAAGGCCCAGGAACACAAGCTAAGACAATGGAAGTTTTCAACTGATTTTGAAATGTAAAAGCATCATAAAAGGAACACATGGAAATGAGTAATAAGCAAGAAACTGTAGGCCTCTGAAGCTGGAAGAAAAAGCATCTGTTTCATGATTAGTTGGGTAAAAGATATAATTGTTCTAGGAAACAATGCACTCCTAGGATCACCCTTTTGAAAGCTAACTACATTGTCTTGCTTAACTGACTCTTCTTAATAATTTGTAGCCCTCAATATTGATATTCATTTCTAAGACAGTATCTAAATTCTTCCTCCCAATATCTTATGAAACTTATATTTTATAGCTACTACTGTTCAGTACTCAGTAATATTGATAAGAATATCAAAATTGAAGAACTTTCCCACTACTCTAGAATGATAGAGAAAACACATGTTAGAAACTTCAGGGCATGACTCATGAGTAATGACAATTCCCTGACATCAGCTTAATACAATATATTTACCTTGTGGTAAAATGATATTTTAATTCATTCAACTTACTTAATGAAACCTATGAAATGCACGGTACTATGGCAGGCACTATACATGATTCTAAAGAATTGTAAAGCATGGCTCCTGTCCCAAAGTGAACTGGTAGTTTATCAGAAAAGAAAACATATATGTAAGAAACATTTAATATGACACAGTCGATCTCTGACTACGTATGAGGTGTTGTAAAAATGTAAAAGCAGAGACAGATGATAGGGGTTGCTACTTCCAGCTCTTTTACTAATTCTCTAAGTAATTTGCATTTTTTGGCCTCAGTCAAATGAATAAGTTGGAACTTGAATGATTTTAAGTGACCTTCACATGCAAAAAAAAAAAAAAAAGGAAATAAAAAATATAAATAGTTGCATACGAGAAGAAAAGGGGCAATCAAGAAAAGATGAAATGATAGGTAGATACAGAGAACATTTTGACAGTTGCCAGATGGGATGGGGGTTGAGGGATGGGTAAAAAAAAAAAGGTGAAGGGATTAAGAAATACAAATTGTTATTACAGAATAGTCATGAGAATGTAAAGTATAGCACAGGAAATATAGTCACTAATCTACACCTATCAAAGAGTAACATGCAAATTGGTGTCACTCTGCTACGCCCACCAGTCAATCAGAGCGATATGCAAATTAACCCAACAAAGATGGTGGTTAATTTGCATACACAGGCTCCGAGGGAAGACTGAAGACAGCATAGAAGGAAGCCAAGTGCTGCAGAAGGGAGCAAAGTGGCAGAGAAGGGGACGGAGCTGAGACAGCAGAGATGGTGGAGAAGGGAGGGAGCTAAGTGGTGGAGACAGGAGGAAGAGAGGTAGCAGAGATGGGAGGGAGCAAAGTGGAGGAGAAGGGAGGGAGCTGAGGTGGCAGAGACAGGAGGAAGGGAAGCAGTGGAGATGGGAGGGAGCGAGGCAGTGGAAGCCCTATTCTTGTAGGAATAGGCTGAGGAAGCCCTATTCTTGCAGGAATCTTCCTGCAACGGGCCTCTAGTATTCTAATAATCATGTATAGTGTCAGATGGGTACACATGTTATTGGGATGATGACTTAGTAAGTTATTTAATATCTAATCACTGTGGTATACACCTGGCACTCATATAATATTGTTTGTCAACTGTTATTGAAAAATAAAAAATGATTTAGAAAAAAGAAAAAATTAAACATTTTCATAGAAAAAAAAGGGACACTCAAGAAAAGCAGAAGTTAAGTTGGGCTGGGATTCTAGGGAGAACGTCATGGTAGAGGTGATGCAATTAGCGCCTTTGAAGAGTAGGGTTTATACTAAGGTGACCAGGCGTCCCGCTTTTGGCAGGACAGTCCTGATTTTTAACATTTTTTCCCATGTCCCACAGCATTTTAAAAAAGTCCCGATTTTTGGAAAGAATGCACGACAAGCTAGGAAATGGCAGGAGAACGGGAAGGGAAGATACGGTTTTCAGCGGCCAAGCAGTCAATGGTGCCCTACTTTGCCAATGTTAAAATCTGGTCACCTTAGTTTATGCTGATGCTCTTTTTCACTGAACATTTGTTCCTGTAGCAAGCGAAGTGTCTGTTGCATATCTGGATAGTCAATGTTCCTAAAAGCTTTAGTGGGGATAAAAGATGAAGGGCTTCATTTAGAAGAAAACATGGTCATCTTCGTTGGTTTCCATGACATTTTCCAAGGGCATGTGTGAACACTGAAAGTGTCTCATAAGGGGAACCTGCTAGATAACATATGGGAAATGTATCTATGCCAGGAATGCTCACTCATATCACTATCAACTCTATCCATGTGTAAGTTCCTTTCCTTAAGCTTCTAATCATTTTATTTTAACATTTTGGTGTGTTTTTCTCCTCTCATCATAAGTTCCCTAATGTGTATTATTGCCACTATCTAGGAATATTGCATTGGGAGATTTCAATAACACTTCTAACCAACAAACACTGTAAAGTAAACTATCAGCCAAAATGTACAAAGCATTGTTTATAATACTGGCCAAATATATCTAACTAGAGGTCTGGTGCACAAAATTCATGCATGGATAGAATCCCTAGGCCTGACCAGTGATCAGAGCTATTTGTGGGGCAACTTGCGGGGTGACGGGGGGGGGGCGGGGAGGATGGGTAGGGGGTCCCTGCTGGCACCCACCTTGGCTGGCCTGGGGTCTGCAGGCTGGGGGAAGCTCTTGTGTTGAGCATCTACCCCCTAGTGGTCAGTACGTGTCATAGCAACCAATCGTTCCCTGGGTCTTTCCACCGTTTGGTGGATTTGCATATTAGGTTTTTATTATGTAGGATGATACATGTTCTGAAAATCATTTGCTAACAATAGAATAGCTTCAGCACTCACAAGACCTGACTCAAAAGAAGCCAAAACCAGCAAGGGCGGTGGCTGCCTCTGGGAGGCTTTGGGATTTCTTGGGCAAACCACTCTACTCAAGTCACACCTGAAGCACCTGGTGACTGTGTCCTTGGTTCTCTTGCCTTGATGCTCAATCATCTCATTCGCCTCACTATCCAGGGAGCATGTTGGAGGAGCACTGACATCAGTGAGTCCAGCATCTCCCGAGAACTTCCCACCATCCTAAAAATAGACCTACTGATTTTCCTCTTTTTCCCTTTGTAACACTAAGTTGCCAAATATATCATCAAAAATCCTCAGGAAATGTATTGCCTGAAAGAAGATTAAGCAAACATGTTTGGAAAATCCAATAATAAGAATAAGTATAAGCCCTTATATGTATATTTTTAAACCTGAAAAAATATTTCTACCTTATCAGGAATGTTTGAAAACCTCAGGACTTTTAATAGAGCTGGGGTTCCACTGATTCTTTAGTTCCTTTCAGGAACATTGCATTACGCTTTGCAAAGATGAAGATATTTCAAGTGTGGAGATATTCTTTAATATACTCCTCTCTGATTCAGCCTGGGGATTTTTATATTTTCTTATTCTCATTTTATTACATAGTATTTTCTATAAATTATTAATAACAAAAGAATACAAAGCCACTGATCAACTTGAACATTTCTATGTTTCAAAAATTAAATAGTAAATGAAAACTTATTGTCCTGGGGTTTATTGCTTATGGAGAGTACTTCAGTGTGTTTAATGTGTAGTTCTGAATACCTGATAAAAACCTAAACCAAAATTTTTACAATGTTTTTGGCACTTTCATGTCCTATGGTAACCATCATTTTTAACTTTCTTTCCGAATACTATACATTAAAGTCATCTATTCATTCTTCCTCTTCATAATGGGATGACTTTAATATTTTTGTTTTGCATATTATATTTTAATGTAATTATTGTGTTATATAACTATATAATATTCCACTATATGATATCTAAATGTTCAAAATCACCTCCAATTTTGCCACCTCTATTTTTCTAATCAAGTAATCCATTATGTATTCATATTTATTGAAAAATATCTAAATATGAGGAATAGATGTGAGTAGCCAATTTAAAATATCTAAATATCTAAAATGGGACTGACTTACTTTTTAGAGAAGAGTGAAAATTTTAGAAAGGAGAAATTACAGTGATAAATATAATAAAATTACCTCCTCACTTTTTATAAAAGAGAGTCTAATATTGCATCTCCCCCCCCCCCCACCTTTTAGGACATGGAATTTTCTAGAATTCTTTAAAAATTAATCTTCTAACATCCCATAAGGACACTATGCTTAATTTTTGTAAACAGCTAATTGATATCTTTTGACAATGTGACATATATAACAGGACTCAATAGATCAAAAGTATCTGGTTTATAATAAACTCATATTTGTTTCATAAAATAAAATATATAACCCCTGAAATTAACTTTTTTTTCTTATCACTGAAAGCTTAGAAAGATATAACATATCTTGAAAATAAATAGTCCTTTTATATAATTGTTATAATTGTCAAGTTCTGTGTGGTCAAGACAATCTGCATAAAGAAAGCATTAGGTAAGAAATGTTGGTATAAATGCCTAATGTGTTTTCAAGATTGAAAATAACAATACAGTAGAAAATACACAGCACCATATGTAGTTGAACCATATATTTCAACATCTTGCAAAATCAGCTATTCTTCCCATGCGCAAATGTGCTACAGCTGATTTTACAAAATAGGCAGCAATGTTTGCCCAAATACCTGATTCAGCAGCTGGCCCACATTTTTTATTATGAAAAATGAGGATTAATTGATGAGAATGTTGACCTTCCTTCTAAAGAATCTCATTTTTTAAAATTAGCATCTTTGGTTTGGCAACTGAATATTGTTAGATTTAAGTGCTGGTATTTTAAAAGTAAAGGGTATATAGAAAAGGTAACAACATGTACATAAATTTGCCCCCCCCCAAAAAAACAACAACAGACATGAATAATACAGTCAGTATGTTTACTAATGGTGTTTGAAGCTGCCGTTCACTCTTCTGTTTTCAGTTATGAATTGCAAAATAATTTTGGCCAACTACATTGTTTGTTTTGAAAGTTATTTGATCTTATTCATTTCTCTGCACTGATGGAAATTAGATATGTTCTGTGTAAAATGATTTGGAATGCAGGTAAAATTATCCTATAAGCAAACTATTGATGTATTTTAAATCTAAGGATGTATACCAAACAGTGAAAAAAATGGTAGAGATTAATTAGGTGTGAATTTATTCTCAAGGAAATATTGTTCATCAAGAGAAAAAGACATGTTCAAACTTCTATTGCTTCTGCAAATTACCTGCTTTGTCATGTTAGGCAAATCAATGCAATTCTGTGGCCATCAATTTCTAAACATATAAAATATTCTAAGTATCCTTCTAGTGTATAAATTCTGTGATTTTGTGATTTATCTCATAAATGCAAAATGAAATATTTTATGCTTACAAAAAGACAATTCCAATAAGTTCTTCTGGGCCCATGTGATGTCTTTAACTTGGAATTATAACAGCTTTTTAAGTATACAGAAAAATAGAATCCTACCTAATAAAAGAGTAATATGTAAATTAACCATCACTCCGAGACAAAAATGGCAGTGTCCATAGCGGTGGGGCAAGACACTGGCAGCATAACCCTGGCAACATGAGCCCAGCAGGCATTGTGTCAGAAACCGACAGACAACCCATGAGCAAGTATGAAGCAGGAAAGGCTGGAGGCTATATGACAGCAGAAGGCGTTTGCATACTTCCCAGTCCCCTTGCAGGGATCGGGGAGCAGGAAAAAGGCTGGGCCAGCTGCGAGGCAGTGAACAGGTGGGGGTTTTCCCTGCTTTCTGGTGGCTGGAGCAAGATGGGGAGTAGACAAGCCTGGCAGGCAGGCATCACCCAGCCCTGGCCATAGCTCAAAAAAGAGAACAACATGCAGGGGATGGCAGAAGTCTCAGAGATAAACATAGAGGGGTGCCTGCTCCAAGCTTCCACAGTGTGCCTGGGGGTAGGCCCCCAGCAGGTAGACACACACAGGATGACTGCTCCGAGCCTCAGATGCAGCTGGGGGCAGGCCCCCAGTGATGACACACACACACACACCACACAGTGCCTGCCAGACTGGGGCCATCAGTAGGACATCCACTGAAGGGTTCTGGACTGTGAGAGGGGGCAGGCTGGGCTGAGGGACCCCCACCTTCCCCCCAAACATGAATTGTGTGCACCGGGCCTCTAGTAATGAATATATACCTCAATACCACATACACTAGATTTAATACCTATTGGTGGTTTTTTCTGAAACATTCTAGTGTAGATTCATGACAATATACTTAATTATATAATGGTATCACTAACCCACTAGCATACCTATCATAATTTTCAAAATTAACAAGGATTCCTTAATATCAGCTGATATCCAGATTATGTTCATGACATCCGGATCATCTAAAAATCTCCTTTACGGAAGGATCCATTCTGTGTCTGTGCACCACAGTTAGTATTGCACCTCCTTAGTCCAGAGGTGTCCTTCTGCCTCTCTCACCTTGTTTTCTAGTTCTTCTTGCTTGTTCATGCATGACATCGACATTTCCAAGATAGTATCAGATCCATTGTGTTGCGTTTTATGATTTGGATTTCTCTCTCTCTCTCTCTTTTTTTTTTCTATTGCTCTTGTCTTTTCTACTCTGTAAACTTAAAGTTCAGCTCACAGGTTTGACTAAATACAACTTAGTTTGAGGACTTTATAGGTAGGTCTGTATATTTAATATTGCCTCACACAGGCTGTTTCACTGAGTTAAGAGGGGCTTACCCTATATTTTCCATGGTAAAATCTCCCATTGCGTGTAATTTTAATTTACCTTTTTTTTTTAAGTTGGCATCTATGCTAAATGATTGGTCGTTCTCTAAAGAGTTTGGGTAAATGTGTTAACTCAGCAATCTTACTGTAACAATAAAGTAAAATGGGCATAATCAGCACCTGTGCTTTCTGATAATGTCTTCTTTTAAGGGGTAGAATGATGGAGAATAGGATAATCTTTTCATATCAAATAACGCCTCTTCTTAGAGTATGGATATTTATCTTTAACTACAAGGGGTTGCCATCCTCAGGTGATTATCATCATATTGTATTACAGAAATACTTTTGAATGCTTGCTTGAAAACAGTGTGAGAAGAAAAAGAATTTGGGTGCTTGTTACCTGCTGATGGTAGTAAAAATAAAGGAGCACCAGAGCACTTTCTGGCTTGAGAGACTATAATTTCCGCATCGATACACCACTTTGCTAAATTTAATTTTCTATTTTTTTCTGTTCTTTTCCTTTCCAAGTAGAGGAAAAAAACAGAAATAATAGTTGAAAATTACTGTATATATTTCATTGTTGACTACTCCTCACCGAAGGGGATATTTATTTGTTTTAACTAAAGTTCTTGGAAAATGTGCAGAACCTCTAACATATTGCTTGGAGGTTAAAGAATGTGTTCCCTTCACCACGTTGAATTAATGTGCTGTTTTCCGTATCTATCTCCCGAACATCTAAGAAAGAAAACTCCCCTAAGAAAACCATTTCATAAACAGCTGACAACTATACACTTGATCTTTGATGTAGAAACTTCACAGGAAGCACTTTTGGGTGATGGAGGTTTCAGAAAATTTGTAGGCAAGGCTCTTAGATTGTTCATTTCAGGAATATTCGTTCATCACTTTTTGGTCTTTATGTAGCCAACACATTCCACCTTGGGCATCAATTCTGGGAGACATCTTTACCTGCTAAGCAGCGATGAAGGAAAACATAGTCTAGAATTTTCCTCATCAGGGCGATATTTCTCAGCCCATTCTACTCAGGCGGAATGGAGTCAGGCTGCCATTGGTCAGGATGACTGAGCTGTGGATGTGCAGCCACCAGGGGTGGCGCAGGTGGTGACATGTGACACAGGCATAGGACTGTGCACTCTGCACTGTTCCTGAAAGGGAATCTTGGTCTAGGGCCTCTGGAAACAAATGGATTATCATGAAATCTTGAAATAAATTGGGAATAATTTGTAAAGATTTGCTGCACAATGGCATTGGCTTGGCAACTGATACTTATTCCTTATTGGAAAGGCCATGTGTCAGTGTCCCAGGAGTGTGTCGGGTTTGGGGTTTATAGCTAAGCCTCTTGGGTGGCCCCTTTTGTTTAATTTGTCTTTCCTTGAGGGTTGACATTTAATTTAACATCTACTCAGTGTCTGGTGGAATTTTAAGGGTAAATAGTGCTGTGAAGGTATTGGCTACCATCACCTCTGTTCTCTGTCTGTCCCAGTGGACATTCTGGGTACTGCGCTAAGTTACTCCCATTGGCTCCCTTTCTACACTGTGTTCTTTTTGCTTTATTCATGCTGTCATTAATTTTATTTTTAACAACATTTTTATTTCTAGTTACAATTCAGATTTTTGTAGGATGAATGATAACACCAGTTAGCAGCAAAAGGGCACTCATTCTATGCCACAATCTGTGGAAACACATGCGTGATCTTAAGGTACTTCTAAAACAACACTTCAGTCTGGTCATCTCCCACAGAAAAGGTCAGACTGTGGCTTAGGTCCACTCCCCAGGGAAGTGGGCGTAAGCCATCAGTAGGCCATCCCCTGAAGGCTCCTGGACTGTGGGAGGGGGCAAGGCTGAGCTGAGGAACTCCCCCCAGCCCAGTGCACAAATTTTGTGTACTGGGCCTCTAGTAATTAGATAAACAAAGAGGATATTGAGAAGCTAGAACAGGGCAATTAAAGGAATAATCTTAAACTGAAGCATAGAAGAACTAGCAGAAGGCTACATTCCAGGAAATAAGAAAGGATGGAGATTTAAAAATCAGGGAGTAATCTATGGTATCAAGTATTTTAGAGATCAACCATGTCATGGACCAAAAGGAGACCTGTGACAATTAACTGTACTCCATTACTTATTAAGTCAGACCCTAATCCAACTAACTACTGACACTTTGTCAGCACAAGTCCTTTGTCCTTATCTTTGAATTAATTATGGAAACCATCACAGCCACCATGTTCATCTCTTTAAAGGAGAAACTACCCCTGAGAAATTAGTCCACTTGAAACTCTATAACAGTGGTTCTCAACCTTCCTAATGCCATGACCCTTTAATGTTGTGGTGACCCCCAACCATAAAATTATTTTGTGGTTGCTACTTTATAACTGTAATTTTGCTACTGTTATGAATCATCATGTAAATATCTGATATGCAGGATGTATTTAGGTGACCCCCGTGAAAGGGTCGTTCAACCCCCAAAGGAGTCAAGACCCACAGGTTGAGAACCACTGCACTAGAAGAAGGTTGTTTTGTTCCCAGGGCAAAGGGAGGGATGGCGAAAAACAAGGTTATTCTAAGCCTCTACTTGACAAAACCTCAAAGACCATGAGACTCTGGAATTGAAAGCTACTGTCCCTGGGGCCACAGTCACCTGTGTGCAGTGGTGTCTTTGTACCATCAGTTTCTCTCAAGGTTCTGAAACTCCTCCCAATCACCTTATGAAAACATCCATCTCCCTATTTCTATTCTTAGGGCCAGTTTGAATTCTAAACTCTCAACTGGGTCTTGACTTCTTTCTTGACTCAGATCTCTATGTATCTAACTGAGTCTGTATTCCCAGATATATCTCTATGGGCCTCCCACCTGGCCTGACCAATCCATGTGGCTTTTCAGTTCACTCTGGGAATTGCTAAGGTCATGCCAGGTCACCTACATTCTGTCCATCCTGTGTGTGTCTCTGGCACCTTTCCCCACATCACCCATTCTAAGCCTAAGCCCTGCCTCTTCCCTACTTTCACCAGATTAGGCCACCGTCCTTGCCCAGGAAGTTGAAGCTACCAAGTATGGATGCTCCAACCATGTCATATAGTTTCATTGATGAAAGAAGCCAAAAAAAGACCCAAACAGATCAAACTGAGTCTCATCGACCATGAATGAGAGTCGCCGTATCTTTCTGGCTCTGTGATTTCCATAAGCACTCATGTGGGAAATTTCTTTTATTATTTTAATAACATTTATTAAGTGTCAGGCACTACTATAAGCATTCCACAGAAATTATTCCATTGTTATTTATCATTACCCTGTGAGATAGTCACCATTTATTGACTCACTTTAAAGATGAGGAAACTTATAGATAAAGTCACTTGCCCAAGGTCAATAGGCATCTGATCCCAGAACCACCACTTCTGAGATTATATAGCAAGTACATGACAAAACTGTTACCCAGGTTTTTAAATTTTTTTAATTTCTATATTGATTAAGTTATTACATATGTGTCCCTATCCCCACATCACTCCCCATCCCCCACTCAAAACCTCCTTTTAATTGATCTTCATTTTAATTGAAAAAGAAAAAAGATTCTCTCTTGGACCCTTATCAAAATATTGCAGTTGGAATTATATCCATGTTTTCTTGGCTTAAAAAATATACAAAACATAAATGAAAATGGAGAAGGCATAGACTGCTGTGAAGTTATTGAAGTCTTTATAATTTTAAACCAAAATGACAAATTTAAAGGCAACAGCTCCCCAAGTAGTCACTGATTACCAAAGAGCAAAGAAAGATTAAGTGATGGGAGAGTCAAGACTATTGATCCAGCTCAGCTGGTGTGGTTCAGTGCTTGAGTGTTGACCCATGCACCAGGAGGTCGCCAGTTTGATTCCTGGTCAGGGCACATGCCCAGGCTTGTTACTCAGTAAGGGGCACACAGGAGGCAGCATATCATCGGGGTTTCTATTTTACTCTCCCTCTCCCTTCCCCTGGCTCTAAAATCAATAAAAACATAGTGGTTTTTTTTTTTAAAGGCTCTTGACCCCAGTATCCTTGAGACCCTGCACTGTCTATACTTTTCCTTTCTCATATCCACAATGGAGAGAAGTGTATGTAGATTATTTGATGCAATTTTTCAACCCTTTAATTTATAAATGTTCAATGATTGTTTTCTGAAAGAGGCTATACAAATAAATTTTGAACTCTATTTTTATTTTATTTTGATATCATATGTTAGAGACTGAATGTGAGCAACACCTGCTCCAAAAATTACTCACTGATTCATCAGAACAAAAAAAGTTCAGCAAAAACAGTCGATTGCTTTATAATACAGATGGCATCTGTCATTTCAATAACTTAAGTTATTTAAATTGAGTAGCAAAATATCTGACAAAACTTCTTCAGACAAATGCAGCAAAGAAACCTGAAATAACAGTCATGGCCTCAGAGGTTGTTTGAAGGCCTTTGAGATTTTCTTTTGTGGAGAGGTAAACTGATGCGTCTGCCCCTCTCCTCTTTCTCTCTTCTGCTAAATTTCATCTGCTTGTAAGGTGTCATTGCTGGAGCTGGCAAGAAAATACTTTGGATTAGCATAACAATGTCTAAAGTTGGAGACTTTGAATGCAAAAATCCTGATAAAAATGAACTTCAAGGTCTCAGAATTCTCTCCCCAGGTCCACTGTAGGTCCCAGAGTGGGTGGCTTCCGTGTTCTTGACTGAACTTGAGAGGGCAAAGCTTAATACCCACAGGCTTGCAATCTTTTTGAACATGATTATAATTCACATCAGTTTTGCAACCTGGATAAAGGTTCCCCTTGAACACAAAGCATGTTCCATGCGTGTGTGCTAGTGATCAAATTACCCAGAGGATTATGGCATTTGCTGTCCTTAAACCGCCGAAATGGTGTAGGAATGCTACCTCTGATCCGCTAAGCTGTAAGTTGAATTTTTGTAGATTGAAGACATAATTTTATCTCATATGCCAGGAACTCATTTCAACCCTAGCATTTCAGTTAGCACGTCGCATTGAGCCGCATAACTCAAGAGGTTTAATGAAAGTTTAAAAACAATCTGTTGCAGATTTTGTGCCTAATTTATTTTTAATTGCAAATTGTACAACACATTATTGCCTGTGAAAATAGAAATTTAACTTCCTTCCTGTTTGTTCGCCTTTTTTCTTTTTCTTTTTTATAACTCTAATGCAGCCCCAGAAAGGAAATATGGTTTAACATTCTGTTTTCTGGATTTTATTTCTTTATTCTTAGATCCTTGATGTCACTCCTTGGAAAATATAGCTCATGTTGCTTAGCATTATTCTTCAAACACACTTTCATGCTTTGAGAATGAGCTATTTGAATGTCTACGGGAAGTTTGCATTTCACAATGATTGTGAGTGTAAAAAGTACGAGCCTTGGCTGTGGCTATGCTCCTTGCCCCCTGATTATCCTCCTGCATCTGATAGTTTATACCCCTGGTAACCTGCCAGCTCGCTGGGTGGGTCTTCATCTACAGAGTCTCTTTATGGCTGGTGAAGCTTCATTACTGATGGAGAAAAGGCCCACCCAAAATAACTTCAGTGATAAGAATCAGGGAGCGTTGAGCGTTTGTAAAAATTGGATATTCTATCCCATATTTTCATAATAGTAGAAAAAGTACTTTATCAGGATAAAGTTTGCTTTTAATGCGACCTTTAATGTTTTAATTGGTCCTTTCTGGAAGGCAGCGAATGAAACAGGGGCTGAGGTACTCACTCTGCGCTTTTCTCGGAAAGTTTTGTCACACTCGGCTGCCTCCTGCAGTCTGATGTGGGCTGGGAATCTGGAATGAAGCCTACCGCAAGGGCTATCAAGTGATTCTAGGAAAACGTCAAAATAGGAGAGAAAGAAGCAGAGGTCTTCTGGGCTGGATTTGCATTCCCTTCGGAGCTCTTTGGCACTTTACATCAGAGAGTGAGTTGTATTATTTCCTCTCAATTTCCTCATTTTCTATTCCTCCCCAGTCCTTGGAGAGTGGCCACCAGCCGGCTCCCTGCAGCCTTTCCCTCTCCTTGCTGGGCATCGTGTCAGAGAACAGCTGCCTTCCGAGCTGTGACAGGAGAGGGCTGCCTCCTGCTAGGGAGGGATGTGAAGGGACAGGGACATGAGGCCGAGGTCCCCTTCCTGCCACAGTTCTCTCTGCCTGAACAGGGCCGGACTTGCAGTCATGGCTGGATGAATGGGATCACTTGTTCAAGCTCGCTGTTTGCAGCAGGGGCATTAGACAGCATAACAGTCTCTGTAAAATCACTTGTTGCCAGCAAGTGCCTTAACCTCTCTAAGACAGAGTTCAAGTTCAGCCCAAGTAGGACTTGGGCCCGGGATGGGGGAGATAGACTTAACCTGCTATAATTTGAGCGCTTAAAATACAATTAAGCAAGTCAAAGGTTGGGACCATTATTTTTCAGTAACTATTACATACAAAATACAACAGGTCTTTTAAACCTGAGAGTTTTGATCATTTAATAATTGTCTACTCGTGTAGACTAAATCTGGTTGGTTTCAAAAGTTGCCATTTATAGCTGTTATTTTTTCTGACGTATTTATGGGGGGCGGGCGGCATAAGTAGGCTTACCATGGTGAATATGCAAAACGCAGTTTATTCTTGTGTAATTACTTATTCTTATATGTTTTTCTATATGAACAACTATAAACCTGATTTGCCTACCCCTGCAGTTTTCTATTTCAATTTGTTTTGAATAGGTGAGTGTGAAATCTGATGACGCTCCTCCCTTCCTGCAGCCCACAGCCTATTCAAGTGGTTATTTCTTATGCTATTTGTGTGTTGCCACCTTTGCCATATTGGTTCAGATTATAGAAAAACGTGATCATAAATTATTCTCAATGAAGGAAATAATCATGAAACTTTCAAATAGATAAACTGCATCTCTGTATTACTCAACAGAAACTGATTATCTTTTGTGTTTGTGTAGAAGTAGAAATATAAATAAAAGAGATTTAATGAACCTGCATACCTCATACCTCAAATAAACCTGCGTAGAGAATGAGACAGCCTTCCCAAAGGAAGCTCAGCTGGATGCTGTTAACCAAATCAACGGGAAGGCTTGAATGGACAGCATTAGAAGCAGGAAGCATATACAGAACATGATGTCTAATAATAGGTCAGGCTGATAGAACCAGTAGGGCTCTCATACAGAAAGCATTAGGGCAAAACCCTGTTACTATTGGTAGAACATGAACTTGGAATAGCTGTTGTCAATTCCGGTCAGAGACTGAAGGACAAATTTCTGGAAGTCAAGCACCTACCCCCCTTTCTGTCTGCATGTCTTCCCCTCTGCATGTCTAGAGAGCTGTGAATAAAGACAGTAACATGGGTAAGATCCTTCGGAGGGAAGTTGTGCTGATGAGTTCAACGGCAGCTTGAATTTTCATCAGTCTCAGCTTTTTCCAGCTGGGTTTATGTTCCCTAATTCTTAATTCTTTCCTTATTAAAAGGATGTCTGTCTCTTTTCTCTACATATATATGTAAGCTCAGTGTAGCCTAGAAATACTCTCAGTGAATCTGACTGGGCACATGCACATACACAACACACACTCAGACAGACACACTCACCCTTCCTGGGTGGAATTTCCACAAGTGGATCTATTAGCTTTGAAGTTTTGGCATTTGCTGAAAAAGGATATATCTTCCTTTTAATCTGAATCTTCAAACTGTGGTAAATCTTTACCCAGGTCAGAAGATGGACCTGAATATACCTACAACCTGTTTTATGATTTTACAACTTGAATTCATTCTTCAATACCTTCCACTAAGTAAAAAACAAACAAACAAAAACTATGAAATTAAAATAATAGTTTCTCTTAATTTGTATGGGTAAATTTATGATACATTTTGTCCCAAGCCAACACACTTCAAAATATGTTCACAGTTTTTTTAAAAAAAAATAATTGAAATGAAAACATATTTTGCAAGTAAAATATTTGAATATGAATTAGTTTGTGTGTAAAAGTTAATATAATAACATATTTCTTATTTAACAATTTTACACTATTTTAGAGCTCATGTATTCCTTGCATTCAAACTGAGCTTAAAAAATAAAGTTATAGTCAAGAAACAGTTAGCTGATTTCTTGGTATCATAAAGTTAGTGTGGCTTACACCAAGTGATTCTCATTTGAAAATTTTGTTCTTATACAAGGTTTATGTGGTTCCCTATCAAACATATTATAAATATGTAATTCTGAGCTGTGTCGTAGTACACACACACACAGAAAATAAAGTTATAGTCTGGAGAGACACTGTGAGGACAAAATAAGGGCAAATATGAGAGCCCCTTGGAAACTTGGAAGTTGCATATGCAAATCAGACCAAAGAGTTGGAAAATTGTTACTCCTCTTCCTTCTAAAATGATCTGTGCAAAGCAAGGCATCTTGGGTTCATTTAAACATCGTGTATAATTCAAATTAATTTTCGGATTACCAACTTTTGTGTTGAGAAAATTGGTAAATATTTTCTTGCCTAAACCCCTAAAATGTGCAAATATCACTTCTTATAATGTGTGTTTAATTTTAAGTTTTTTTTGCTATTGGTTAAAAAAAATAATTATACTGAAAACAAAAACAAAAAAAAATAGTGATCCAAAAAGGGGATAACTTTTCAAAATTTATTACAGAAAAATGAACAAATTAAGGGCCATTCACTGATAGCACTGTGTGCCCTAAAGCTTTGAAATTTCTTACAACCTAATTTACATACAACACAAACTTTGGAGCAGATTTCTAGTCTCCTATGCCACCATTAGAAGCTTCTACAATGAAACATTAGGTCCAGAACTCAAATTGGAGACAAATAGTGTAAGATGAGAAAACTGACAGAGAAATTAAATGACGAGGCCAAGGTAATAGACCTAATGGGGCAAACCCAGACCTCCTGACTTCCTGTCCGGTCGTCATTCCATTTTCTCTCCTGCTGTAACTGAATTGATTCCCAGGAATGATGGCATCACCATCTAATCACCAAATCCTGGGATTAAATAGGTGAAAACTATAAGGCATAATACTTCATGTTAATGTATAACTTGGGAGAGGTTGGGAGGGGACAGAATGGAACTTAAAACCCTGAAAGGTATAATGTTTTTTCAGCACCTGAACAGTATTATAGCTAAATCATTAATAGTTAAAAGCTAAAAAGATGATTTGGGAAAAAAAATTAGCTGAACACAAACTTTCCCACTGAGCAACAAAATCAAATTGGCCTGTTGTGAAGAATGGAACACATTGGAGCATATGTCATGTCTACTGTTGGGTTTGAGTCAAGCGTAAGTGCTCAGCTGTGGTCTGCTCTGCATTCTGCATCCTGAAAAATAATTAGAAATATGCACAGTTACCAGATGAGAAGGACACAAATGAGGTTTCAGTGGCAATGCAGGATATGCGAACATGGCTTAGACTGGAGGTCCCAATTGAACATTGTACTCTATCTCCCCACCTCCCTCAAATCTAGACTTTTCCATCTGTGACTGGAGATAGTTGCAAGTACAGTGCCTACCCTTGTCCAATGTGGAGGTAGGTGTGTGGCTCTCACTCAGACCTGGAAAGTCGTGCCCTGGGCAGTAGGAGTGGAAACTGAGGCCAGACAGCATTGAAGAGAACAGGCGAGGCTGGTCTCCATGTGTGCCTGCTAGATAAGGAAGTTAGGGAAAAGGCAGGGCTTCCTCCTACTTATTTGCAATAGGTTGTCCATCCTTTCTAAGAACTGAGGCCGATGTCTGGTCTGTGTGGCTCAGTGGTTGAATACCAACCTATGAACTCAATGTCACAGTTCGATCCCTGGTCAGGGCACATGCCCAGGTTGCAGTCTCAATCCCGAGTGTGGAGTGTGCAGGAGGCAGCCCATCGATGATTCTCTCTCATCATTGATGTATCTCTCTCCCTCTCCCTTCCTCTCTGAACTCCATAAGAATATATTAAAGAGAAAAAAAAAAAAGAACTGAGAAATAAGCTAAAAAATATTGTCCATGAATTGACTCCTAAAATACAGGTTGCTTGTGAGGGAGGAGCTTTCACAAATGCAATACATATGCATAGAATGTCTAACAGGGGTCCAGTATGCTGCTTGATGCTAGTGTATAGGCATGAGAGAATCAGATATTTCTGTGACCTTATAGACTTTAGCCATGGACTCTTCAGGCTAAAAATATATTTATTCTTCACAATTCCTTTCATCCTGTTGTACATTAGGCAATAATCAGTTTAACCAATAACATAAAACTACCTGGCCTATGCTCCTTTACTTATTCAACAGCATTTATTATTTGTCTATTATATGCCACTAGAGGTTCAGTGCACGAAATTCGTGCACAGGTAGGGTCCTAGTGACTGCCGGCTGGGGCCTTCCTTCGTTCTGCACTGCCCCCTGGTGCACGTCATAGCGAGCAATCAAACTCCCAGTGGGTCCAACTCCCAAGGGGACACTTTGCATATTAGGCTTTTATATATACAGATGCGCTGTGAGACAGCTGACCTTCATCTGTTTTTCTCAACATTATGTTTTACACAAAACAACAGGATGGAGGAGGCAGAAAGAAATGAAGTTAAATCTATGAACAAAATCTGATTTGTAGTAATACTTTCAAAATATAACCATTCATTTATAAATACATGCATATGTGCAGACTAAACCCATGAGAAAAATGGTTATGTCTTTCCTGAATCTAACTCATGAATCTTAAATATTTCTTCCTGTTCTAACTAATCAATATTTGATTGATGTGTCATTGATAACCTAGTTGACATGATTTTTTTAAAAAAATTCATTTATTATTATGATATGTTGGTTATTTACTAAATAAATTTTATGTCATAAATATTGAAATGTATGCATCTAGACCTATGATAAAGATAACAACTACAAACACTAGTTCATACAGAGGTGAAAGAGATGTCCAAAGATGTGATCTTAACCTTGATTTTAGTACTTACTTGTCCAAAGCTTAGACAAGGTGTTTTAGTCTTGCTGAGCCACAGAGGTCATAGGATAATATGAGTTCAGTTATGACTTTCTAAATAGTTCATCAAGGAGTAAGTATGCAGGCCTGAGTGGGTTTCTAGGACAGCTCAATACATGAGCACAATTGGTTGAGACATAGTTTCTGGGTGAGTGAAAGAAGTAGAAGCAAAAAAAGCCTCCTTTGATTTTTCAGATCACATTCAAATCACAGGTATCTGAATTAACTTGGCCTTTTAACCATCATTTAAAAGGTACATACTATGAGTAATTCAAAGAATATAAGACATGGTTCTTTTCATAAACAAAATTAATACCAGTGTAGAGAAACAAGACTCCTACCTGAGCAAGAGATAATGAATAATATAAGGCCATTATGTAAGCATTGAATGAATGCCTTCCAATGAACTTGAATTACAAAGAAAAGAGGATTATCTTGGAGAGATATGACTTCCAATCCTGGTTCTAGCTCCTTTTACAAGCTGTTAACTAAACTCTTTGAACTCTTGCCTTCTGTGAAACGTGGTTAACTACACGAACCCCTCAAGGAAAGTATGAGAATTCAAAGGATGAATTTAGATGACTTACTTAGAAAAATGCATCCAAGTAGTTGATGCGGAGTAAAGGTTCATTTCTCTTCCATTCTTTCTCTTAATCTTTTGAGAGGGGGAAAATGGGATAACCTATGGGTTTTGCCTAACTTAGCTACTTTGAAAGTATACTGAGGTCATATTTATGAAAACAGTGAATGTTGTGAAGATTGATATAATTATATGGTATTATTACTGACAATGGATTTCTTGAACTTATTATGTCAAAAGACTTTACCAAGAAATATAATTCTATTTCAAAAAACTTTAGGTAATCATATAAGTGACAGGAGCATACGGAGCTACTATTGGAATATGGGTTCCAGCACTTTCACATTTATATGGGAGGAACAAGAGCCTCTTGATACACTGTGAGGGTGGGTGCTGCAGACAGATGTACTGCATATCAGAGCTCTAAGTCCTCTGGTATTAGATACCCTGACACAGACGACAGTGTGTGTCAGAAGCTAGAATGAGTTATAAAGAACATGGGCCTGACAGCAACTCTGTGTTTATCACAGACTAGAGGTCTGATGCACGAAATTCGTGCAAGAGCAGGTCTTCCTTTCCCCAGCTGCCAGCACTGGCTTTCTTCTGGCACTGGGGACCCGGGCTTCCTTCACAGCCCTGGCTTAGTCTGGAAGGACATCTGGTCTAATTAGCATATCACACTTTTATTATTATAGATAGGAAACTGATGTTGGTGTCATGCCTGCATTCTACTTGTTGCCACCACACACTACATGATCTTGGTCTAGGAACTAACTTCCATAACTTTTATTGTCCTCATCTACAGAATAGGGCTAATACTGATGGACTGCTTGGATTGTTTGGAGGATAAAATGAGTATCAGTGATTTTTTGCCATTATTGTTAACTCTAAATAAGTAAACGTGTGAAATCATCTTTTGTGTATTTATTAGAGAGAGAAATAAATAATTGTAATCAAAAGGATAGGAGTGATGGTATGTGCTTCCTGACTCCTAGTACCTTGTGAAGGGGGTCTCTATTTAAAGAAGACCATGGCGAGCCCTAACTGGTTTGACTCAGTGTGTAGAGCATTGACCTATGGACTGAAGGGTCCCAGATTCGATTCTGGTCAAGGGCATATACCTTGGTTGTGGACACATCCCCCGTGGGGAGTGTGCAAGAGGTGGCTGATTGATGTTTCTCTCTCAGCGATGTTTCTAACTCTCTATCCCTCTCCCTTCCTCTCTGTAAAAAATCAATAAAATGTATTTAAAAATAATAATAAGAAAGAAAGAAAGAAAGAAAGAAAGAAAGAAAGAAAGAAAGAAAGAAGAAAGAAAGAAAGAAAGAAAGAAAGAAAGAAAGAAAGAAAGAAAGAAAGAAAGAAAGAAAGAAAGAAAGAAAGAAAGAGAGGAGAAAGAAAGACAGACCATGGCAAGACTGTGAGAGAGGACTCAAGGTCATCCTCAAGTTGTCACCTAGGTGAAAAGTGGAAAGTATAGCCACCAGACTATAGCAAGACAAGAAAAGCTTTACAAGGTGTAGGGAGGCAGGTAGCAGAATTTTAGTGCTCAGCAAATAAAGGCGACATGGTGGCATGCAGACCATAGAAACACATGCCCCATTCACATTTTCCTCTCAGATGATCTGTCTTGTTTATGAAGCAACTGCTTCCATCAAAATACATGACATTAGACAGCTGTGTAACACCCGAGCAGCTGTTATTTTAGCCCATGACATCCTAGTAACTGCTGTCACCTCCTTCACTTGTCGTTTACTAAACCTTGTGAGAACATCTTTTCTTTTCCTGTGAAGCTTTAGTAGGCAACATATACCTATTTATTTTTTAATTTATTTTTATTGATGAGAGAGAGAGAGAGAGAGAGATTGACTTGCTGCTCCGTTCATCTATGTATTCATTGGTTGATGACTATATATGCCCTGACTGGGAGATAGAATCCAGAACCTTAGCATATGTGGTGGATACTCAGACAAACTGAGCTACCCAGCCAGGACAGCATAATTTAAATTAGGTACTTTGTGAAGAATTTATCTTCCCAATCTCTTTCCCTTAATGTATAGAAATAATGAAACAATCAAGTCTATTCTGAAAGAAAAAGTGACACATATCCATATTCTAACTTAGACTTAGGGTAAATGTAAAAGGCTTCATTTTGCAAAAATCCATTCAGGTAAAGGTGTGAAGGGAGCAGGCCAACACTACCGTGGGTGTTTTACCAGGAGTTCCTTTTCTTTGAGGTCCACACTATGGGTTGTGGCCTACAATTCGAAGAAAGCTATTCTGATGTGTTCTTTATCATCAACAACTTCATTCGTTTATCCTTAGGCCCAGCACAGAAATAGACCACAAGATGATAGTGGGCTGATTTTACTTTTAGATTTGAAAGCTCGTTAAATATAGGTAGTTGCTGTAATTGCATATTTACTCTTTCGCTTTTGCAGCTTTTAGAGAGTGACAAAAATGCATCCCCCCCGTCTGGAGTTTGATTTGTTAAACTGTCCTAAACAGTGGCAACGCTGTGAGAGACGAACACAGCCCACAGACACTTCGTGCGTCCTCGCACGAGGCTAATTTAGACTGCTGCAAACGAGTGGTGAGTAGAAGAGAGACCAGTGTGGTAAAAGGAAGGGGTGTGAAACCTCCCGGCACAGTCTCACTCTGTGAAGTGGCGCTGTTTTATGAGCGTGTCCTAAGACGTGACACAGTCTTGCCTTCCTGCTGCGTTGGCGGGGATCATTTAGAAGCTGCCCCCAGAACAGTGGCCTGAGCAACAGCATGGGTTTGCATAGCATTTGTTCTGAAAATATGGATTAGTAACGAGCATGACAAATAGAACTTGTCAGAAGAGAACCAGAGAGACTTTTTGCTAAATTAAAGATCTATCTTCACCAAACCTAGACAAATCGTGTGGCTAAGAATTTGGCCCAAGATCTGCTATGCATCCTTCGACTATACAATCGATTTTAGAGGAGAGCCGGGGAAAGCTAGCTCTCCATACCTAGCGACTATACCCACTGGGAAACGTGTCCCGGTTGACTGACTGTACAACTTATTACTTAAAACAGTAAAAAAAAAATTGGGTAACTTTAAACTATACATTTCAACATGCAACTTATTCTATTATTTTAAGCAGAATTAGTTTTGAGAAGTATTTTAGTTCATTTATTATTGGAAAAGACCCTATTAGCTTATTCAAGCAAGAAAATTACCCCAAAAGCTTGCAAGATTGATAATGCTTAGGGAAAAAAAGGCAATTCAAAACCTAATGAGACATGTTGGGCCTCATTTACATCTCTAATCTGACCCATTTTCTGCAAAATGTTTTTTGTTGGTAATTTACATGCTAAAAGCTAGTTATCCATCCCTAACCAAAAAGTTGATGAGATTACTAATACCACAGTGAAGTTAACGTTGCCTCAGAAGCTACCTATAACTCTTTCTAGAAAGCTGAGTATGGAGCCATTTATTTAGCTATCATCTCCACAGTATGCTGACAACACATCCAAATTCTTAGAGGATGACATGAAATCTTGCATGTCTCACAGCCCAGCTCCCTTTCGTGGGCAGGAATCTTTCCAGGAGTGCAAATGTTGCCAATGAAGCACATTGAGGTGCCCTGTGTGTGTGCACACGTGCACCTACCCAGGAAAATAAACAGTGCATTGAAACGCTGTCTCTAAAACTAGCTCCAATAGGGTATATTTCTGAATACCCTAATGATTTGCATATGTTTGGAGATTACCATTGCATTCATGTAGTTATATTTTTAAATATTTTAAATTTATGTGATTTAGAGGAAAAAAGATACAATGAGAAGCTGAAGTGACAAAGTAATTTCATTATGAAATATATATATCCACGAATATATATATATATACATATATAATCTGTATTTAGCTTATAAAATATAAATATATTTAGTCCTCCTGCTGCCCTGCCCCCCCCCATAGCTTGTTGCCCTGCCCCATCCTATAGCTCTCTGCCCCTGCCCACTTGTAGCCAGTAGGTCACTGCCACCATCCTGTAGCTCTCTACCCGCTGCCCTGCCCTCCTGAAGCTCCCCCCACCCCTTTCCCCCTGCCCCCTCAATAGCTTGCTGCTCAGCCCCCTCCTGTAGCTCTCCACAGCCCTCTTGTACCTCGCTGGCCCACACTCCTGCTGATCCCTGATCTGGTTGTGATGTGCTTGGTAATTATGCCTCAGGGTGTAATGACTAATTAGCATATTCCTCTCTCATAGGGGACTAGAGGCCCAATGCATAGCACCAGCCACTGCATTGTGTGTACTGGGGCAGACACTCCTGTGTGTTGTGTCTCTACTCTGGCCCACCCCCAACCCCAGCCTCTCCTGCATTGTGTCTCTACTCTGGCCTGCCCCCAGCCCAGCCTCCCCGTGGCCACTGAGGTGGGGACGGCACGCAGTCCCTTCCCACCTACCTGCACGCAGCTCCTCCTGAGCGGTCGTGATGCAGCCTCCTCCCGAGCGATAGTGACACTCAGCTAATTAGCATAGTCCCTGTTTATATAGATAGGTAGATGTATGATAAATATATTTAATTCATATTTATATGTTTATATATTTGTATTTTAGTATATGTTATAAATATCGTTATATCATCTATTCTAATAGATATTATGAAGTACATAACATACCATCTGTTGAAAATTGTTACCTCCATAATTTACTCTCAGAAAGCACTGAGTTCATAGTAACATGGATAATGTTCATAATATAAGCATCCATTCAGCATGAACTGCTGTCAGATCTGGAATGTAGTTGGACATCATTTGGGCACATGTTTCGAGCTACACTCCAAGGCCTTTGAGACTTTTCTGAGGGGTGATGTGCCTGCCTCCTACCTTGAACCCCTTCCAAGTGACACACACCAAATCCTACCCCAATCCAGAGCTCTGGAGAGCGTAGCACATCTGCTTGGCTTCTTTTCCAAAGAACTGCAGTGTTAATTTCCTTATAGATTCTGAGTCCCTGGCACAGTGTTCAACCCGAGTTTAATTTGTTCAGCATCTCCTGTAAGCCTTCCTATTCAGATTAGTCCAGAATTTCACTGTGGTCAGAGATAGTCTGATACCAAAGAAGGTCCCAAATTCTACCCCTGCCAAAGGCCTTGGGTAGCCCAGAGTCTGAGGCAGGGTGAATCCATGCCCTCAATGGACAGACATGGCTCTATTATTTCCTCTGTAATGAGATTCAGGTTGTGTTTGCTTTCAAAAAGTGTTTGCTGTTGTACTCTTCCTGCAAGTAGAGGATTTGTAAGAGGATACAATATCAGTGATAAATAGAGAAAACAGTTCTTGGTAAACTCATCTGCAGAGCAAATTACCATTCAGGCCATTCAGCAAATGTATTACCTTGTGACATGCTGCAAATTGTGGTTTTGTCCCCCACTTCGAGGCTGTCAGGTGCTGTTGGCCCTGCAGCTACCCTCTTCGTGGTTATTTCCACCATCACAGTCATGGCTACCTCTAAAGTGGGCTCATGAGGACAACCGTGTGAAGGGCTTGATTTCTCAACCCTTTTGAGTGGATGGAAAACACAGGTTGTGTTGCCCACAAGGATGCTTATGAGTCTTTCAAAGAATAGGCAGCAATTGACTATTCAGGTTTTTCCCCAATATTTTTATTGATTAAGGTATTACATTTAGCCACATAGACTATCTTAGGACAGTGTCTCTAGTGCGGGAATTCATTGATAATAACCGACTGGTAATATATCTTTTGTGAAAACTTTTTCCTTTGGACAAAGCTCCCCAAGTATGTGCTGGAAATGATATACACCCTCTGGTTGTCTTACCATTTGCTAGCATCGTATGACACAGCAAAGCACCTCTCTCTTTTTTTTTCCCCTGGGCAGTTTTATGGTTGCTCTGTGAAGATGGTATCCCTGGAACACCACAGTTCCTGTACAATCATTTCAAATATATTTCATGGTCATTTTGAATACTTGTGTCTACCTTGCTATTTCCCAGGAGTTCAATATATTTTAAGATTCTGTGTCAATCATTCATTCTAGAAATGTTGGGTAAATACTTCCTATGTAGTTGGGATGAATGAGATAACTATGATCCCAGTCCTCATGGAGCTTGAGGTCCAGGGGAGGAAGCCAAACTAACAAAAAGACCAAATCCAAAGACACACTGAGTTAACTTAGAAGTAAATGAACAGACGACTGTAATAGTCAGGAATGGAGAGGGAGTTGGTGTCTAGATAAGATGGTCAAGAAGGGAGGCTGAGAAGGAGACATTCAAATTAGAACTGCAAGGTGATTAGGAGCCAGCCATGTGAAAATCAATGGGAATTGTATTCCAGGAAGATGACCCTAGTACAAAGATCCTAATGCAGTAGAGAGTACAGCATAACTAGGAGCTGGATGAAGGCCCTTCTGGCTGGAGGGAGAAGATGTATTACAGGAGAGGTAGGCAAGGAGAGACCTCGACCATGGTGTCAAATGTTGGAAGCTGTTATCACTCCCCCAAAATAGAATTTACAAACCCAGCTGTGGTCATCACCACCACCACTCCCCACATCATGAACAGCGGCTGCCCCTGCATAAGCTTATGGAATATAGGAAACGAATGTTTTCTGCTGAGAGGCCAGCTCCCACAAGAAAGAGATGGGAAGATTCTAGACTAAATTTGCCCAAATTTTTTTCTAAACTCACCAGTCAGAGAAATCCCTTCTCCTTTCTTGTGGCAGAGAAGTAAGGTGGCAGAAGATGCCTGAACCATTGTACTAATGAAATGCCTGTAAATTGGAAAGAAGCCAAAGAGTGGGGAAGGGGCTCCCATGACAGTTACATTGTCTCTCTCAATTCCTGGAAGTCATACTATCACCTATCATTTTATAAAGGAAAATTATTATCATAAAATGGAGATTTTTTTTGTTTTTGCCAGAAACCATAATGTCTCATAAAGTGAAAAAGCTAGAAATACCCAAATACATGATTTACTAGAGTTGAATACTATAACCTGGATATTTTATGAAAATTAAAACCAGTGCCCAGAAGACCAGAACCAGCACCTTGATGAATCTGCTATTTAGTTGTAAACAGCCTTATACTTTCAGTATTTTACTTATATCTTTAGTGAATATTATGTAGGTACAAACGCGCAATTATATCAGTTTTAGCTACTTATCCCTCTTTTCTAGAGGAAAAGGCTTTACAACTCATGTAATTATAAATGTTAAAGCACAGGAATTACAATAGAAATTTAGTTGATATGTGTGAATAATGCAAGTGCAATCAGAGTGGTTTTTGGTCCCTGTGTAAGGAATGCCCTTCTCTCTCTAGGCCAAAAGCTGTTTCCTAAGACGAGAAGCCTGGTGGCCATCACTCTCACGGAGGCAGAGCCAGGGGCCTATTGCGGTGCCCTGGGTTGGCTGGCAGCCGGCTGGTGGGAGGCCAGGAACGCCTCCTGGGAAGACGCAGCAATGGTGAGTGCCCATGCGAGACTGGGCGTTTGATAGCCCTGTCTTCTGGAGAAACTTGCTTTTTGATATTCTAGTCAACCCCGTCATTCTTTCAGACATAACTTCTAAGGAACTGTCATGCATCTACCTTTTCTCTTTTACTTTTTATGCACTCTGCCTAGAGTCGTACTTCTGTAAATCAGTGACATCTCACTTTCCCTTTGTGCACAAGTGTTCAATGCCGCGAATGCCAGCTCCCAAGCAGAAAGTAAGAAGGAAGGAAAGAAGGAAGGGAGGAAGGAAAGAAGGAAGGAAGAAAGGAAGGGAGGGAGGGAGGAGGGAGGGAGGGAGGGAGGAAGGAAGGAAGGAAGGAAGGAAGGAAGGAAGGAAGGAAGGAAGGAAGGAAGGAAGGAAGGAAGGGAGGGAAGGAAAAGGAAATTGATTGGAAGGCTGTTTTGTAAGTCTTTTCAACCCGCCATCATATTTATTTAAACATCAGTTAGAAAGAGCTATCATAAAGTGACCAGCTGCTTGAAACCTTTAAAATCCAGTAATTATTTATACAATTTTGTATAAAGAGATAGAAAATATAAAATAGCTTTGGTTCATAAAACAAGAAAGATAAACGTTGCCAGGAAAAAAAAAATTCTGTAATAAGCATGTAGTGGACTATGTGAGTGAAAATCTGTTGCGTGCTAGTGACATCATCAAGTGGAAACCGAAGGTAGTGGCTGTGTTGATGAGCAGATCCTAGCGATCTACATAAAAGCAAGTGTATTTCTGAAGCTATGACATTGAAACATAACATCTATTGTTAGTATATTGTTAGTCCTCGTAATTATAACTATATTGTAAAGTAAAAGTTTTATAAAGCTGCAGTTTTCCTTTTATGGTGATCTATAGATTTTGGATTGAAATTTCCAGGTTTTTCTAAACATTATTTTTACTAAATAAGTGAAAATTCTTTATGAAAAAGAATTATAAAAAGTAGAAAAGCATAAAAATGTACTATTTTCGGCACCATATCTTTTCTGAGTGCTCAACTACTTTAAGGTCTCTGACTATATTTAGAGAGAACTCATACTGGCACACAATTTGGGCAAAGATTGGATGCAGAAATTCTATAGAATGTCTAAATGTCACAGGTGTTATTGGAATGCAAATGTGCTTTGCTATACATTTGTAGGTATTATATATAGCTGGAGTTCTACACCATATTTTTACACTTTATTTCCTGACTTTATCCCCTATTACCTTTTTCCAAATTACTAGAAACTAAAAATACTCTCATGAAATTAAGAGCATGAATACTTTGGCAAATAAAGAATATAGGTTTCCTGGTGTTATTAACATATATGTTATATATCATTTTTCAACATTGCTGAGGGTTCCCCTGAACTGACTAAGCACTGTG